>APFE031212770.1:58083-116354 GCA_000404065.3 Pinus taeda | reverse complement strand
TTAACTTATTACCATAAAATAAATTATAAATTAATAATAATAATATTAATTATAACAATAATAATATTATATTATTAAATTAATTTTGACTTGGGTCTATTAGGCAAAATTAGCCGTTAAGTTAGCCGTTAAATTAGCCGTTGGAATCTCTGCTCAGACTATTTAACTTGCTAGGCTGGATCTGTTTCTTCAACTTGTCCTGACGATGAACCACATTGGTTGGTTCGAAACGCGTCGACAAAGGTCTTTATCATGTGATTTATGCTGAAGCTCTTCTTATAAACATGACTGATCACAGAAGCCTCAATTCTACAATAATAATTAATACTAATAATTAGTATTAATAATATTATTATTAAAATTATTAATATAAATTGTTATAGATTGTTATAAATTAGAATTATTATTGACATATTTTACTAATTTTGATTCCTCTTATTTATAAAATGTTATTAATATTAATGGCAAATATTATTATTATTATTATTATTATGATTATTATTATTATTATTCGTATAATATTTATTAATTTTGGTTATATTGTATTAATATTTAATATTTATTAAATAATATTTTAGTATAATAGTATTATTAGTGTTTTTGGATTAATATTAAAATTATAAAATGAATTTAATGTTATAATTATGCTATTATATTAAAATTAATATAAACTCAGTATTAAGAACATAATTAATTAATTAATTAATGATTTATTAGAATCGCTAATAAAAATAATAAATTTTTAATCTAATTTAATTAATTAATTTGTTTATATATATATATATATATATATAAAGGAATAGTTATTATTATAATTGTGAATGATTAATTAGGAACTAATTATAATTATAATTATTTTAATTTATTAAAGTTAGGTTACTAATTTATTTAGATTAGAAAGGATGGCTAAAACTAAGAAGAGTTGGTTACCTTAATTTCTCTGATTAGGGGAAGTCAGCTTCCACTAATCTCCATTCCATTGTCTCTGTTGAGATTATGAGGGTGTTTGATAATTTCAAGAGCTTCTCTGATCTTTCGCTTATGATGTTGCTCCTCCCTAGCGATAATTGAAGCGCTTTCCAAACAGATGTGGTGCTTAGTTTTTGAGGAGTGTTCTGCCAGGGCCGCAATACGAGACCTTTCATTCTTAATATCAGCTCCATGTTCCTTTAGTCTAGTCTGCAAGGAGCGACCTGTTTCACCAATGTAGCTTTTTCCACATGAGCAATCTATTTTATAAACCCCTTTAAGCTGATGTTTATCAATACTATCCTTGACAGATCTCATACCTTGCCTAATAGTTCCAGGGGCGGAGAACTGTGTGCTTATGTTATTCCTCCTTAGGATCTTAGCAATCCTATCTGTAACTCCATGAATATAAGGTAGAAAAACCCTACCACACTGAGGCTGATCACGGGCCTTAGGTTCATGATATAACATCCTTTTCTCGGCTTTCTTTATTGCTCTTTTAATCTCATTTTCTTTGTAGCCTAAACCCTTAAAGGTTGAGACTAAATGCTTCTTTTCTTCATTTATATGATCAGCGTCACAAATTCGAAGGGCCCTGATAGCAAGAGTGTTTAGAACACCAAATTTTTGGGCTAGGTGATGGTGGGACTCAGCGTGGAGGTAGTTTTCTGTATGGGTTAACTTTCTAAAAACCTTATGCCCAAGGGAGCCATCATCTTTCCTGATGATGAGAATGTCTAAAATGGGATGCTCATGTTTCCTTCAAGTTCCATAGTAAATTTAATTTCTGAAGAGATGGAATTTAGGTGAATAAAAAACTTTTCAAGCTCTGTTTTACCATGTGTCCATTTTATATTGGTATCATCAACGAATCGTTTCCACCATGCTGGCTTTAAGGGGTAAGATTCCAGGGCCTTCTTCTCAAAGTATTCCATGTATAAGTTGGCCACGATTGGTGAAAGGGGGGATCCCATTGCCACACTAGATGTCTCCTCATAATATACTCCTTGGAAGGTGAAAACAATAGATCACAGGCAGATTTCAGCCAATCTTGCAGTTCCTGGATCAGTAACATCTTTTATAACTTGAATGGCTTCATCCAAAGGAATCTTGGTGAATAAGGACACTATGTCAAAGCTGACAAGGATGTCATCACTTTCCATCTTCTCATTCTTAATAAGATTCACAAAGTCATGGGAGTCTTTGATGAAAGAATCAGTATTTCCGACAAGGGGCTTAAGGATTTTTGCAACATACTTAGCGAGCTCATAGGTAGGGGATCCAATGTTATTAACAATAGGTCTAAGAGGAACTCCTTCGTTATGAATTTTGGGTAACCCATAAATCCTAGGGAGTTGTTTATTACCTAACACATATAGAGCATACGTGAAGCAGATTTGAGGAGAAGAAGAAGCAGAGACAGAGATGAGGTATGTAGAGTAATAGACCAAGTAAACCAACATGTTGTTTCTTGTATGTATTAGGGGATTGTAGTCTCCTTTCAAGTTATAGCTTGATAAATAATAGGTTGGAGCTTGTTGAGGTAGGAGTCCCCTATGGGTTGTAGCTTGTAGAAACTTTATGGAAGTTGGAGCTTCATTGCATGTTGTAGCTTGCAGAAAAATTGAGGTAGCAACCTCTTGTAGGTTGGAGCCTACAAAAAATCAAATGTAATAAGGGACTAGGAGCTTGCCTGTGCATCACAACAATAACAAAGTTGTGGTTTTCCCCCTTATGAGTTTCCACTTATATATGGTGTCCATTTGTGTTGATTTGATGTTTTGGTTTAATTATTACTTATGGTTTTCATATTAAATATGTTGGTGATTATGTGTTAAGTTACTCATTTAATAGTTTAGTTAATGAATTGAAAAGGAAATCAATTTATGTCCATGAATTTACTTCACCCCCCCTCAATTTAGTTAAGTTTTCCTCAATTGGTATAAGAGCAGTTTCCTTCTGTGTAAGTCTAACAACTTGAAGGTAGACCTGGTGATTTCATGGACTATCAAAGTGTATATGTGCTAAGTGCAACAAACTTTCATGAATGGAGAGATAAGGTAAAATCGGAATTGATAGCTTATGGACCTAGTGTATGTAAGCTAGTATGTGATGGGTACTGTAAAGACTCTCCCTTTGTGCAAGAATAACAATGGAATGCTAAGGAAAAATGTGAAATGTATAGCACTATTCATAATAAGGATCTTGATATAGTAATAGATTTAAATTCTGCAAAAGAATTTCATGATAGATTGCAGCTCATACATGAAGGATAGACTAGTTGCATTAATGCAGAAAAAGAAATGAGAAAGAGGAAGAAGAAAAAGTTATGTTAAAAGGAAAGTGCTAGTGTGAATGAACATGACTGCCATGAAGAAAACTTAGTTGAAGAACAAGCCAAGCTTCAATCGACATTGTTTGTTATATCTATATATATATATATATATATATTATATATATATTATATATATATATATATATATATATATATATATATATATATATATATATATATATATATATTATATATATTTATTTATTTATTATTTATTTATTTATTGACATATGAGAGCAAAGACTAAAAGAAACTTGTGCAAATATGCGATGAGAGAGAGCATAAGTACAAGGAAGAAATTGTTAATTTGAAGACATAGCTTGGAGAGGCAAGGAGAATAGAAGAGATGATGAATACACAGTTGAAGGAGAAAGAGGTACAATGTGAAATATTATAGGTTGAGATTGTCTCAACTAGAAGTGAACTAAATGAAAAGAAAACATTGTATAGAAGAAGGTACTAGCAACATGATCAATAAGGAGGATGTTGATAATAACACACTAGAGAATAGACATTTAGCAGCAGGGGAAAATGAATGGCGATGGCGGCTAGGGTTTGAAGAAAACCTGCTAAAGTTGTAGTCACAGTACCAAATCTGGAGGAGGACAGTGCCAGAGTGGCAGAGCTTCGCAGAAGAGGGCAGGTTCTAACCCAATAGATGAAAAATACGGGGTCCAACGGGACCCTATCTTATAAACAGGAAATGATGCACAAGGATAAAACAGCACTGGACGAGGTGCAAATTTCAGGTTTGGAGAAGATAGGAAAGGAGGTTCTACCCAATAAGGGAAAGCTAAACGGTGAGGGCAAAGACACCCATAAATGAAAAGAAATTAATGGCAGAAATAATGTAGCTGATAGAGACAGGAAAAACCCTTTACCAGAACAGACATCACAAGAGAAGGAGCTGGGGGATGAGCAAACAAGGAAACAGGAGGATCTGAACCAAGGTAAAGTTGAACAGGAAGGGACAACTACGGGTGCCAAAAAGAAATAGAACCAAGGACATTGCAAGCCTAAAGCCAGTGAAAACCTATGGGTAATAATCTTTGACCCAAAACTACAAGCGTACTGAGACCACATGGCAGAACATGCAGTGATCTTCAAGTTTATGGGTTTCTGGCCAACAAAACAAGCCCTGTGCTTGTGGATTAAGCAACAATGGAAACCCAAAGGGGATGTAAGGCTCCACCTAGGGGCCAAAGGATTCTTCACGGTGGTATTCACCAATCTAGATGACAAGGATCGAATATTCAATGGAGACCCTTACTTCTTCGCCTCAGCAGGTCTATACATGAGACCTTGGAAGCCCAACTTCGCAATAGAACATGAAACCTTCAAACAGGTATTGGTCTGGATTCACTTGTTTTCTCTACCGATTGACTACTAGGGACATGCAGCACTAGAACAGATAGGCAATAAGTTAGGCACCTTCATCAAAGCCTCAGAGGCAACTTTACAAAAGAGATACACCTCATGTGCTAGAATCTATGTCGAGATGGATGTTTCGGGGGCTCTGCATGAGGGTCTGTGGTTGGAGTACAGAGCTGAAGTGTATTTTCAAGCTATAGATTATGAGAAGATCCCTTTTCGATGCAGGAAATGTCATGAACATGGACATTTGATCAGAGAATGCCCATTGAACAGAACGACGGGGAAACCCAAGGAAAACATAGGGGGTAAGAATAAGGACGCTTTTATTCGACCTCATGCTAGACAGCGAGCAAACAAAAGGCAACATAATAAAGCAAGTACATCCATCAGAAGCACAAGCAATGCATTTGAGGTGTTGGAATTAGAGACAGAACCAGAGGACACCAATTAAGAGCAAGAACCACTGCAAGACAACCAGACCACAATCACACCAAGGACACAAGATCCCAATTCCAATCCATCAAGCAACATCCCACTTGCTCCTGGCCCAACCGAAGGACTGGAAGAAGATTCAGAAATGATGGCTATTGAAATGGGGCTCGAGGATATGGAGCTAAGTGACATTCTAGAACAGGAAGGTATGGATCTGCCAAACATGGTAGAAGAATGGAAAAGGAAGGGCATAGAACACATATCTGAAGAGAAGTGAATAGAATCAACATGTTATTCATAGCAAGACAACAAGCAGAAATGGACATGTAGAGAAGAATCTTTGGAACAACAAAAGGTCTAGGGGTGAGAGCTCAAGGACTGCATCAAATCACAACCAACCCAAAGCACCGAAAAAAACGGGGAAGAAGAATAAACAATGAAGCATTACAAGAGTTCGGTCAAATGCTCCTAAACTCAGGTAAGATGAAAGCCCTTGAGGTGTTCACACTTAGTTCCTAAAAAATTGTTAATTATGAAAGTACTTTCTTGGAATGCTAGAGGGCTTAACAGCCTAAAGAAGCAGCGATTATTAAAGAAAAAAGTAAAAAAGGAACAAAAAGATATGATTTTTTTGCAAGAAACTAAATTCTCAAGCAAAACAATGGAAAACATCAGTAAAAAATTGGGCAAAAGAATGAACTGCCTAGAAACAGAAAGTAGTGGAATGGAAGGGGGCCTGGCCATTTTTTGGAATCCTCAAGTTCTCCAGCTTTTGTCTTCTGAAGCTGCCAGATCTCACATCTCAATAGAATACTAAATGGTAGGAAATCCAGATACCTATCTCTGCACAAATGTCTATGGCCCTCGGAAACTAGAGGAAAAATTGTTAATGCTTAGAAGTCTATCCAACTTCCACCAGAGATATCCCCAAGCAAAAGAAATTTTCGGAGGAGATTTTAATATGATCACTTCGCTTACGAAGAAAAAAGGAGGCATCAAAATGCTCAACTGGGATGCTGAAGCTTCCAAAGACTTTATCAAATCAGCCAAGCTTGTAGACATCTTCCCCAAGAGTGGGGCTTTCACATGGACCAATAAACGAGGAGGTGATAGGCAGATCACCTCTAGACTGGACAGGTTCTTAGTGACAGAAACCATCCTTCTGGAAGGGATTACTGTGGATTCAGACATACTACCAAGTGGAGGTTCGGACCACTGGCCCATAATAATGAATGCGGCCATCCTTGGCACCCCAAGGAATAAACCCTTCAGAATTGAAAAGTTTTGGCTTAGTCATCTAGAATTCACTACGAAAATAAAACAATGGTGGAGTGAACCGACAGGTATAAGATGAACCAAGATGTACATTCTCAAAGCTAAACTTAAACATATCAAAAACAGGTTAAAATCCTGGAATCAAGAAGTCTTCAACAACATATTTAAAGAAAAGAAGGTACTGGAGGAGCAATTGGAATAGATTCACAAGGAATGGATACAGGAGAATATAAATCAAGAAATAATGAACATCGAACAAACACTCATGCAGAATTGGCAAGCCAGATGCCAATAGGAGGAAACTCTATGGAAGCAAAAGTCTAGAATTTAGTGGCTTAAGGAAGGTGAAAAGAACACAAAATTATTTCAACGATCGACCATTGATCATAGGAGTGCTAATAAAATATTGAGAATAAAGGATGAACAAGGGACCTCTTTTCATACACATCATGAAATATTAGCCCTTCTCATAAACCATTTTAGCCAAATTGCTTTGGAGCCCAACATTAACAGAGAGGGTGCTATTAGGGATTTAACAACTTCTATTCCCAAGCTTATCACAGAGGATCAAAACAAGGCTCTAAATCGAGCAGTTACCTTGGAAGAAGTGGAAGAAGTAGTGAGAGATATGCCCAATGGTAAGGCGCTAAGACCGGATGGTTTCACCATCGAATTTTACAAAGCATGTTGGGAAATAATCAAAACAGAGGTTTGGGAAGTGGTCGAAGATTCCCGACACTCCTCATCCATCCTAAAATCCCTCATCTCCACCTTCATAACCATTATACCAAAGGAGGAGGAATCAAATACACCATTGATGTTTTGGCCAATTGCATTATGCAATGTTCTATACAAGATTATATCAAAAGTCATAGCTAACAGATTAACGCCAATTCTTCCAGGGATCATTTCGAAAGAACAATCTGGTTATGTAGAAGGTAGACAGATTATGGATAACATATTGCTAGCTCAAGAGATGATTCACACTCTCCCAAAAAAAACAAAAAACAAAACTGGAATGCTAATGTAGTTGGACCTCTCGAAGGCTTATGATAAAGTTAGCTGGAACTATTTGGAGGCTATTATAGATGCCTTTGGCTTTGGGAAGAGATGGATAACATGGATCCTAGCCTTAATTAAGTCCACCAGATTTTCCATCCTGGTTAACGGAGCTTCCACAGCCCAGTTTACATCGACTAGAGGTATACGGCAAGAGGATCCCCTATCCCCCTTTCTGTTTGTCATACTAATGGAAGGTCTTAGCCGGCTTATCAGAAAGGCTAAAGAGGATAGCATGATTCAGGGACTCCAACCCTTGCCCTCATGCCCTGCAACCACTCATCAGCAATTTTTCGATGATACTAAGTTGCATGGTACGCCTTCAGTCAAAGAAGCTCTTGGTTTCAAAAGCATTCTCAATCGCTACAGCCTGGCTTCAGGTATGGAACTCAATCTAGCTAAATCTTCCATATTCTTTTTTAATATGCACCTAGTTGTCCAGAAAAATCTATCTATTGTCCTCAGGTTCAAGAGGTGCAACCTCCCTTCCAGATACCTAGGCATTCTGCTGACAAACAAACCCTGGCAAAAAATTCATTGGGAGAAAATGCTAGCCAATCTAGAGAAGCGTTGTCAGCATTGGACCCATAGAACCCTGAACTTTGCAAGCCGCCTAGTCCTCACCAAAACCGTACTCTAGGCCATTCCACATTTCATGCTGTCTATTCTTCCGGCACCTAAAGGTGTGATCCAGAGAATCCAACTCATCTAGAAATCTTTCCTGTGGTCAGGAAACTTAGTTAAACAAAAGTGGTCCTTAATGGCATGGGACAAAATCTGCAAGCCTAAGCACCTGTGTGGTGTAAACCTTCAGGACCCTTACACTGTCAACTGAGCTTGTGGAGCCAAGTTATGGTGGAGATGGGTTAAAGAACCGAACATTCCCTAGGCTAAACATTGGAAAGCCAAATATGCAGCTCATTATAGCCCTCAGAATCTGATCAGGATGCAGGTACCTCCAGAAGGATCTCCAATTTGGACCTTGTAAGCGCTAATTGAGGCATAATTTAGGAACACAGTTTTTGGGAAGTCCGTGATGGATAGACTACTCTGTTCTAGGAGGATGCTTGTAGCAATTATCTAAGCTTGAAAGCCCAGATTTCCTCACCATCCAGAGAAGATACCAGGAACAAGGGAAGATAACCGTGAATCATTACTGGAAGCCTAACACTACTAATCAAGCATGGAAACAATGGATCTTCAACGATACTTTACAACTAGAAGAGAGGGACAACAATATGATGGCACTACAATTAGATCTGGCTAAAAGGAAAATAAGAAACGCTCATGATGCAGATCAACTGCGGTGGGGCAAGCTCGAAGGGGGTACCTTCTCCCTCAAAGAAGCAAGAGCCTGTATTGAAGAAAGAGACCAAGGGGAAAAAGTCAATTAGTATAACAGAGTATGGGATGTTGAACTATGGCCGAAGATTAAAACATTTATATGGCTCTTGATGCACCGAAGAACTCTAACCTGGGAGAACCTCCGGAAAAAAGGGTTCATAGGCCCCTCACGTTGCCCCCTGTGTGGAAATGAGGAGGAATCAATGAATCACCTCCTCAATATTTGTAACTGGACAGAAAGTCTTTGGAACTGGATGGAAACCATCTTCAAGAGTACGAACAAGAACAGAGACTCAATACAAGAAAGCATAGCAAACTGGCGAAGTAATTTTTCCAAATCCCAAACAATCAATACATTATGGAAACTGATCCCTAGGTTCATAGTGTGGTCGGTATGGAAAGAACGAAACAGAAGAGTGTTTCAAAATGAAGCTAAAACCATTGAGCTTATTAAAGCCACCATACTGCAAAACATGAGGGAAACGACTTTCACCAGATGGAAAGAAAAACAAAACAAGGATCTATCGATGACTGACTTACAAATTCTCCAGACATTTGGAATTGAGGCAGGTACCATCTCCATTTCCTTTGAACCGTGACAATAACAAGGCACCTCCACGAATGCTTGGCTATCGCCACCAACAGGCTTTCACAAGCTAAACTTTGACGGTGCCTCTCGAGGCAATCCTGCACTGACAGGTATAGGAGGTGTCCTCCAAAATTACAAAGGTGACATTCAACATATTTTCAGTCAACCTATGGGAGAAGGTACCAACAATGAGTTGGAATTCGTGGCTTTAGAGCAAGGGCTCTGAATACTAATTCACCTGGGACCAGGAGCTACAGTGGTGGAAGGGGATTCTCTTTTGACTATCAATGTCACAAGGAAACTGCAAATGGGTTCGAAACCGGGTAAACTAATGAAGCATTGGAGGTTAGCCAAGGTCACAGAGCTCATAACACAACACCTCTCAAGCCTCGATGGAATCATTTTGCAAGTGGTAAGAAGAACGACAAATGTGGTGGTTGATTGTCTGGCCAACTACGGGATCGACCACCACATTACTTACCCAGACACCTGTTGGCATGATGTCACATGCACAGAACTTCGAGATAAGTGCTTACATCTCTCGAGAAAAGACATTAGGTACAGGGTGGAGGGATGTAGCAGTGCGACGGACACGCCTTAATAACGAATGAAGATATTCATTAAGGCTCGCCTACTGGATCAATATACCCCGAATTGGATTGGGGAGGGCAGGTACCATCACTAGTAGCGGAAGATGAAGGAAATATTGCAAAAGAATGATTATCAGAGAATGTTAGGCCCAGTGGATGACACGTGGCCCATAACAAGAAACCCCAAGCATGATAAATCTGTTGCTTCGGATTGCAAGCAAGGGAAGGCACGCCGGAAAAGAAAGAGAAGTAATGCTGCCAGAATCTGGAGATCTACGCAAACCTTGCTCAACCTCTACGCTCATCCCTCCACTATAAATATAGTGTCATACCAAAAGCTCTCACATCTTATGCTCCTCGCCCGACTCTTCTTCCTGAGCCCTTTGCTTTGTTCTTTGTTTGGTTCTCTGAAATGCATCCTTCTCCCGATGTCACCTTCAAAAGCACCATGTCAACTGGGGGTTGCCATAATGAGTCAGCGAATAGAGAGTTGAAAAGAGCTAGGGAGGCTTATGAAACTCAAGTCTCAGCTAGAGGGAAGAAGATAATCGATGAGATGGAAGCCGAAGTAAATGAGGAGCAGGAGAAGCTAGATATGCAATCAATGGAGGAGGAAATTGAGCGGATTGCAGATCCAGGAACCCCATCCACTAGAGCCACGCAGTTTGTTAGGATACAAGTTGAGGCTTGGAGAATGAAGACCATTCTGGCCAAAGCTCTCGTCAGGCAGGGGGAAGCCATGAAAGAAGCATACTACACCACTACGTTGGCTTTGGCTAAAAACTCTGCCAGACTTGACGCTTTGGAAATATGCCTGAAGTCGCTCACAGAGGAAATAAAAATGCTGGCAAAGGATCTGAGGGCCTTCACCAGGATCTTTAAACTCTCTGTCCAACGAGGTATGAACATTGTTGTTGATTTTCCAGTGGAAGATACCAACGCTCCTGTGGGGCGACGCCAGAATGCCTAGAAGACCCTGAACGTGGAACATGTTAAAGCAGCTGCTGGCCCTAGTGCCACCTTCAAAGATTATATGGAACTTGAGTTGTAGAGTTGTCTACGCACTATGCTCTGTGTCCGCCAGCCTTAAAATCTTCTTTTCGGAATTTTGATCTTGTTTTTGGGTCTCTTGTCATCCTAGCCACTCTTTAGTTTTGTCTTTGGTTTCTGGCAGCCCTGCATGGCTCGCCCCTTCTAGTTTTCGTACTATATGGAAAATTTCAGTTAGTTTGTTTTGTCTGTATATTGGTCAAGCTTGTCTTCTCAGTCTGCAGGCTAGTTCTCCTACAGTTTCAGTACAACTTTTGATCGACCAAGCGATAAGCGGAATGGTGTGTCAAGTCTTATAGACATTTGTATTTTATGTAACTTTGTGAATTAATATAGTTTCACTAACTTACAAAAAAAAACATGCTTAATAAGGAAACAAATAAAAATAGGTGGTAAAACAAAAAATAGAGGAATGAAACAAAGAATGTCTATTTTGCAAGGATGCATCCTGCTCATAGAGATGAGGTTAGAAAGCTTGTAAGATTTCAAAGGAGGAAATATGTATCATGTTTCCATTTCCATGAACGTGGACATGTCGCAGCAGAATGTAAGAGCAATCAAATCAAGACTAGTTGGCAAAAGGTGTAGAAGACAATGAAGTTCCATCAAGCAAGCAAACAGAGAAGATAATTAACAACTAAGTACACAAATTATTTTAATGGTTATTGTTATTTGTGCAATGAATTTGGACATAAAGTTATTGAATGCAAAATGTATGTAAAGAAAAATAGAAGTGACCCAAGAAAGCAAACACCATTTGTTCCATTTCTTGGCAATATAAAATGCTATTTGTGTAGAAATCTTGGCCATACAACCAAATACTATATGCTTCTATATACCTTAAAGAGCTTTAGACAGAAGATGGAAGCCACTCCAAGAAAATCAAACAATGATTCAAAGAGAAATGTAGACAAAAGAAAGTACACTACTTAAGTATGGAAGAGGAAGAAAAAAGAGCAGGTTGTGACTTCAATGATAAAGTGAAGTCAACCTAATCTTAGGGGGAGTTTCTCATGAAAGAAATGAAGAATATTGTTTATAACAATGTTAAAAAAATAAACATCTCAAGGGGAGAGAAACCCCTAGAATTTCTTAAAAGAATTGTTTAAAGAAAGCCAGAATCAAAGAACAATGAGCATTATCTACACAAATATATATTCAACAAGAAAGTTAGAAGTTAGAATGGTATTGAAGAAGAAAATGACACAAATCTTCATTTATCAATCTTCAATAAGAAAAAATCAAGACCGGAAAATATTCATAGACAACAAAGATTCAGAGAGATTAGTTGAACACATTTGATTTGCAACATTACAACCTCCTACATGATTCACAGAAGAGAAATAATGAGTCAATACTTGAATGGCTCTTTGAATTGCAAGTTTTTTGTGAAGATTTAAGGAACAAATACTACATGCAGAGTCTTACAACTATAATTGATGAAAGGGGAGACCATGATTTTATCTTATTACTAGACATGTCTAGAGTTCAAATATTGAACAATAACACCAACTATATGAACCAGACTAGTGTTTCCAGGACAAACTTCTCCCTCAACCTTTTGAAGACATGAAAGTACATTTGACTCTTCTTTAAGTTTACCATAGAATCCATTTTCCATTACAATGAAGACAATGAGCTTAGGTGTAAGCATCAATAAAAGGACAATCATAGATCAGGTCAAGATTTATGCATACAATTTATGAAGTGATTCTTACAAATCAAGAGCGAGACTTCCACAGAAATAAAAATAAAAAAATATTTTAACGAAATTTGTTCTGAAACCATCTCACCAAATAAAATAAAAGATAGATGAATGACTTGAGAAATAACCTCTTCAAGGGGGAAACCTCCTTTACATCACATAAATGAACAACTTTTGGATGATACAAATGATAATACCTCCTTGTATATATAGGAGTCTAACGGGTTACAATATAATCAGAGCCTACATAACAATAATAATGTAAGGGCACAACAATAACAATAGGAGATACACTAACAATAACAATAAGGGGGATACAGTGGTATTATAGGGACCTAACATGCCCCTCTCCTTCAAAAAAGTGTTGTCCTCAACGCTTTAGTAGTTCCATATGATTTTATATAAAATTCTCATCCTGCCATGTGGAATCTTCAGTGGATAAGTTCTTCCACTTAATGAGATACTTTGAAATTAATCGATTCCGTAGTTGTCAGGTTCTTGTTTTCGTGACTGCTTCAGGCTCAAATATGATTTTTCCTTCTTCGTCAAGTTCTAGAAACACTATTTGAATTGGGAGGTTGTCACTGATAACCTTATTTAAGCATGAAACATGGAAAACTAGTTGTACTGGGGAAGATGCAGGGAAATCCAATTTGTATGCCATAGTACCAACCTTTTGCAACACCTTGTAAGGACCATAGTACTTGGGTGATAATTTATTATCCTTCTTAGCTTGCTTGAGGAACATTTGTTTGTATGGTTGTAGCCATAAAAATACCCAGTCACCTACATCAAAACTTCTTTCACTATGATGTTGATCTGCTTGTTGTTTCATTCGATTATGCACGAGAGTGAGGTTATTCTTTAAGAGTTGGAGAACTTGTTTTTTATGCTCGATGTTATCTTCCACTACTTCAACCTTAGATTTTTCTCTTAAATATGATGTGATGGATGGTAGATGATATCCATAAAGTGCCATAAATGGGGTCATTTTTGTTGAAGTATGGAAGGAAGTGTTATACCGCCATTCAACTTGAGGTAACCACTTGACCCATTGTGTTTGTTTATCAGAGACAAAGCATAGAAGGTATCCTTCCAAACATTTGTTCAGTATCTCAGTTTTCCTGTCAGATTGAGGATTATAAGATGAGCTATGAGCTAATTGAGTACCAAGACAAGAAAATAATCCTGTTCAAAAATTGATTCCATGTAGCTTTTCAATTGATTCCATAAATTCAGTAGAAATTGTACTGGCTTTAAAAGGGTGCATACTTGATAATTCTATCAATTACCACCATGATGACACTCTTTCCTTCAGACTTTGGTAATCTTGTGATAAAATCCATTGAGAACTCCTCCCAACGCCGACTTGGAATGGCTAAAGGTTGTAATAGACCAGGGGTCTTAATTGTATAAAGCTTATTTTGTTGGTAAACCAAACATTCTGCCACAAACCTCTGAATATTAGATTTAAGGCCATCCCAAAAAAAATAATTCTTGAACCCGTGGTAAGTTTTTAGTAATCCTGAGTGTCATCTTAAGGGGGAGGTGTGCAATTCCAAAAGAATATTTTGCTTGAATTGGGAATTCTTACAAAGAGATAAGCAATATTTGTACCAGAATGAGTCATTTTTCTAGCTGAATGAATCATTTTTCTAGCTAAATGTATCATATGTACTGGGATATTGCTACAAATTTTGAATGATTGTCCACACCTCTTCGTCATTCTTCCATTCATCCCTTGCTTCGGTTATCCAATTAGGTTGGATAATAGAAATGACACAAAGAAATGCTTCCACATCCTCATCCTTTCTTGAGAGTGCATCTGCAAAAACATTTTGCTTCCCTTTTTGTAGATGACTTCAAATTCATAATCCAACATCTTTGTGACCCATTTTCACTGCTCTTCTGAACACAATCTTTGTTCCAAACAATATTTAAGACTATGATGTTCTGTTTTTACCTTGAAGTGTCTTCCCATTAGGTAAGGTCGCCATTGCTTTAGTGCACGTAGTATTGCTAACATTTCCTTCTCATAAATAGGTTTGTGTAAATACTTTCCTTTGATTGGATGACTTTCAAAAGAAATGGGTCTTCCTTCTTGCATTAAAACAACAACAATTCCAATTCCGTAGCCATCACATTCCATAATAAAAGTTTTTGTTAAGTCTAGTGTAGCTAAGGCCCGTGCTTGCAACATTGCCTCTTTAAGATGTTCAAAGGCCTTAGTTGCTTCTCAAGTCCAAGAAAATGCATCTTTTTTTAGTAATGTTGTTAGAGGTGCTACTGTTCTCCCATAATTCTTAACAAATTTGTGATAATACCCTATCAACCCGAGAAATACTCAAAGATGCTTTATGGTAGTGGTGATTTTCCATTCATTAATGGATTTAATTTTGTTAGGGTCTACCTTAACACCCTCATGAGATACAATATGACCCAAATATTCCACCTCCTGTACTCCAAAGACACATTTGGAGGTTTTTTGCATATAATGGTTTCCCCTCCAATAGTTTGAGCACCTTGTCAACATGTTGAACATGATCCTTCCAGATTAATATATCATCAAAAAATACTAACACAAATATTCTAATGAAGGGTTTGAAAATGGAAGGTGCATTAGTAAGGCCAAAAGGCATGACCAAAAATTAATAATGACCCTCATGAGTTCTGAATGTTGTTTTCAGAATGTCTTCAGCATTCATTCTAATTTGACAATATCCTGAATGAAGTTTCAACTTGGTGAAGTAAATTTCTCCATGTAATTCATCCAACAATTCATCAATGACACGAATGGGAAATTCATCTTTAATAGTGAGCTTATTGAGCTCCATATAATCTAGATACATACACCATGATCTATCCTTGTTGTGCATCAATAATACCAGAGCAGAGAAAGAACATTGACTAGATTGAATTATACCAACCTCTAACATTTTTGTAACCATAAGTTCAATTTCACTCTTTTGGGCATAGGGATATTTGTAAGGTCTTATTTTTGGAGGAACACTTCCCAGAATCAAATGAATAGAATAATCATGATCATGAATAGGTGGGAGGCCTTTTGGAGTCTCAAATAATTTGGAATGATTATACAAGGCTTTTTGGAGATCTAGAGAAATAGATAATTTCGATGTTTGAACCTCTAGAGAGCATAATTGTGCAATTACGCCCTGTTGTTCTTTCTTCAAAATCTTTTTCATGCCAATAGAGTTTATTATCTTTCTTGGTTTCCCTACAATAACCCTTAATTCAACTTTCTTTCCTTCCCAACAAAATTTCAAGAAAAGTTCTTAAAAATTAAAAGCTATCGTCCCCAAAGATTGTAACCATTGGACTCCTAGTACAACATCAACACCACCCATTGTAATGGAAAGCATTGGACTGTTCAATACATATTCCCCCATGGTTAGCTTGATATTATGGCACTTTCAAGAGCAATTTATAGTTCCTTCATCTTCCACCATCACTTAACACTTTGGTGCTAGATATAGGAAGCAATTCAATTCCTTGGCTATCTTACAATGAATAAAATCATGGGTACTACCCGAATCAATAAACACTATTACCTTTTTCTTCTTAATATATCCTTTTATCTTGAGAGTTTGAGGAGTGGTAATTATTTCCAATGCATTACAAGATATGGTCAGATTCATTTCTTCTTTCTCTCGGGTTAGTTCCTAGTGTGCATCCTCCTCTTTTGATGTTTCTTGTTCCTTTTCTTCCTCCTCTTTACAATCTATGTAGAACAAATTCTTCTCATCACACTTATGACCTTTAGTGTATTTTTTATCACAACTTTTAAAAAGCCCTTTTGTTGTTTTTTCCTCCAATTGTTTTGGCGTCAACCTCATACGTTGTGGAAGGCTAGGAGCAACAACACCTCCATCTTTATAGTTGTGAGTGGTAGGCTTCCTTGTTGCCATAATTTTGCTTTCAACTTTTCTTGTCACCCTCAATGCCTTCTCTAATGAATCTAGTTCCCAAAGGAAAACCTCATGTTGGATGTTATCCTTCAATGTCCCTATGAAGACATCAATCCTATGCTCCTCTGGAATATCAATTACCATGATATTCAATTTTTGGAAGTCCTCAATGTGCTCTGCCATTGAACCCTTTTTTTGAGATTTATCAATTATCCAACGAAGGTGTTGCTCTTTGTATCCTCATGATGTATTATCATTTCATTTGTAAAATTTGACCAAGTGAAAAGTGGTTTACGAGAACAAAGCCATCTATACCATACAAACTAATTGGTTCTAAATATAAATATGCAATGCATACCTTTTGTGTGTGTTTCACATCATGGAGATCAAAATATTGCTCCATTTGTAGTATCCATGTTACCGGATCCTTGCCACAAAACTTCCTCATATCAATCTTTGGAATGTGGTGGCTCTTAAACCCAACATTGTAGCCTCTAACATCATAATTCATATTACTTTTTTCCTCATCGTGAGTTTCATGGAATACATTTTCGCCATTAGGAAGCATTTCTTGTAGAAACTTTGTCAAACCTTCCTTCAAACCTTCCATGTCTGCTTTTAATCCATCCTTCAAACCTTCCATGTATGCTTTTAATTCATCCTTCAAACCTTCCATGTTTTCTTTTTAACCATTCATCTTAGCTTCCATTTCATTTTTGGTTACTCTTTGTGAGAGTGAAACTCGTTGCACTTGGTCACATAATTTTGATATATCACGTTGCATTTGTTCCTCTTCTTCATGCATCATAGAAGATCTTTCTAGTTTATTCCTAGGTGTGTCCATTTTTTTGTTTCAAGGCATTTTGGAATCAAACAATGGTATCTATGCTTTATTATGCCCTTTGAATCACTTCAAACTTATTTTTCAAACAAAATTTATGCAAAATTTAAAACAATTACACCCCTTTTTCTTTCTTTTTTGGAGCTCGATATTGAAACTATTGTACCTTTGTAATTTTGGATCTCCAATGTCTAAAATTAAGTTTTGTAGTATCCCTATGTGTCTTATTTCCAACCCCACAATTCAGAATGAGATTAGATTCTTCAAGAAAGAGTTATGCCCAATCTCCCACAGTGACCTGATTATAAACTCATTCAGTAGAGCAAACTTGTATGGAGTTCCACATGTCACTATTTTAACCTTCATCCCTGAAAATGATACATGAAAAACTAAAGTTCGTGTAATTTCAGTCACTTTTTACAAAATTCAAATCTGAAGATCGGAGAGAAAGTTATGACAATTTTCCCTAGGTAACTTGTTTGAGATTGAATTCTGGAGCTTGTATAAACCCTAACATCCTCAGATCATATCTCCGAAAATATAGTGAACCAAGACCTGAAATCCATACAAAATTTCATCAATATTTTTGCTACATGTGGTTGCAATTTTGGCTTCTGAAGCCTCGTTGAAAAAAATTATAGCGAAATTTCCAAGATGGCATGTTTGAAGAAATGAAACCCTAGAATCCAAAGCTCTGAAACCAAATGTTATGCAACCAACTCAAAAAACAAAAGAAAAGATAGATGAACAACTTGAGAAACAACCTCTTTGAGGGGGAAACCTCCTTTACATCACATAAATGAATAATTTTTAGATGATACAAATGATAAGGCATCCTTGGTATATATAGGAGTCTAAGGGGTCACAATATAATCAGAGCCTACATAACAATAATAATGTAAGAGCGCAACAATAACAATAATGGGCTTCTATGGGGCACAACAATAAAAATATGGGGGATACATGGGCACAACAATAACAATAAAGGCTATACTAACAATAACAATAAGGGGAATACACTATTATTACAGGGACCTAAAAAATCACATTACAAGAAGTTCCCAGACATTCCTAAGCTAGAAACTTACAGTTAATCTAGCCATCGAATGAATAGGCTTTTTTTATCTGAATTCTTATTGAATCTAAACGGCATAAAGAACTGCAGAGGTGCATGGATCTTGACCACATCAAATTCAAGGTCGTGATGTGGCGATGGAAGGCTTGGCAATTGTAGAAAAGAGTTGAAAAAAGTCAACATTTTTTCCATAGTCCCTTTGAAATTATCCATAAAATATATTACAGGAGTGAGATGCAATTGAAATCTGATATTGCAAAAGCAAAACAAGTATTTACAAGAAGAGAATCATATCTTGATCTGTAATATTTTAAGCTTATTCAAGACTACACAAATGGAGTTTGGGAGAAAGAACAAACAAATTAATGAACTTCGACGTGAGATTTCCTAGCTGAATATACAAGTGCCATGTTCAAGTTTTTTGATCCCAACAACTGCACAAATGAGATCCAAAATATAGATTACAGAGAAACTAAGCATGCATTTTCAAAGAGGAAAAAACAATTGATGTCCAAGCAAGGGTCTCTAAAGTCTACTAGTGATTGCTTTGCACGACATTCAGTGGTGTTATGAGTAGGGATCTTTTGGAACTCACACCACTTTCTTCTATCTTTCTTCATCTTCCCAGTTCCATTCTTTTTTTGCTTCTTGAATAGGTTGTCTTTGGGTGGTCCATCATGGGTTCATCCTTTGTTCTATGGTTTGGGGTTGTGCTTTCCCTACTTTTGCTTTGAACGGTTTGCAGATCCAAAGTCTTGATTCTTTTATATAAAAATTTTCTCAATTTTGACAACATATTGGTATGATGCGCCAAGCAAGGAGATGTCTAGGAACTCCATTTTTGTCTGGATGTACCTATGCAAACAACTATGGTACTTGAGCACCAGATGTTGTTGAGAGTCTTTGATACCCAACTTGGTGCATAAGGTATGAAATATATTTGTGAACTATGGCTCTACTTGGTCCATTTCTTGTTACAGTGTGGTCCATCTCATGTACTAGTCTTCATAGCTTCCCATAAGGTAATATTGTTCCTTAACATCATCTCTAAAAGAGTCCCAAGTGGATGCGACTACAAAGAGTGGGTATTCCTCCTTAGCCTTTTTCTCATAGTAAGTTTTCCACCAATCCTTGACATGGGTAGCAACCTTAAGGAGTATAAAAGTAATCTTTTCCTTGTCAGAAAAATTGTGGATCGAAAAGTACCCTTCTAGTATATTTAAGCATTTTTTAGAGAATATGTGTCTATTTGGCCTTCAAATACATGAATATCAAAATTAACTTGTACCTTAAAGGGGACGGTGCCTCCAAAGTGGCCACTTGATGAAGATGCATCGCATATTGGCATTCATCGAAGGATCTAGTATAAATTGTCCATCATCCCGTTCCTTTGTTGCTCGAGAGCTTCTTCGAACAACGATTTGATATGATATCTTGTTCCCCCATATTTCTTTTCTTCTTCCATGGGAGGTTGTCGGGGTCGACAAGGATAATATTGTAAAGGTTCAAGTAGTTCGAATCCCAACTCCTTATACCCCAACCTTGTTGGGGACCTACACAGAAAAACAAAGAAAGAGCATACTTCTCTGATACCGCTGATCTGAGTTTATGAAGGGAATGAAATGAAATACATATTACTAACCAAAAGCACAAATATACAATGAAACTTGACTTCAATTAAATAATGATTTTTTTTTTTAATTGTATAAAATTATAATGAAAACAAGCTAGCTCAAACGATGGTAGCTTATCTCTAAGAAGAGATGTGATGACTATGTGCCTTCCTAAACTATGTGACAATGTGAATCAAAGGCCTTATTATCATGAAGATCCAATGAGAAACCCTAAACATCCAAAACCCTAAAACGAGGAGATGAAGCGCCAAAGGCTTATGGGCTCCTTTGGGGTAAGTTGGAAAATCAACTTCTTGGGGTCGTAACTTTGGCATGCAATCTCCACTTGGTGCACACGATAGCCCATTGGAAAGGTTTATCCAAGGAGAAAAACTTTTAATTATTGGCACAATATATGATTGATGGCATTCCATTTCCCCAAAAAATGTTGTTTAGGGCCTCAAAACAACTATAGAAGTTTAGGATCTGAAAATTGCCAAAAATAGAAAATTGTTAGAATGGGAAATTATGCTGCAAACTATGAAACTATGTTGTGAAGCGGGTGGAATAGGTGGGTGGTCATCGATATCCACCTGGATCACACATGGATGATTAACCAGGTCACGGAGAACAAGCTAATAGTTCACTGGTAAGCATAAAAAAGGGGAACATGACCTAACCAAGGTTGACCACTCTCACTCGTAGAGCATTTAGCTCACCCTTCTGCTCTCTTTCTTGCAACTTCTCAACTACCAGAGCCCAACTTGGCTCTTTAGTTCATTCTCTCCTCTGCATTTGCGAGCAAGAACCCCAAGAATGGCCAATGCCTACCCTTTTTTACCACCTAGTCCAATTGTGTCCCTTCATTTTTTAGGAGGTAGTTTGATTAGTTACGCCACCTCCTCCCTCTTTGAGTGAGGGTGTTGTTCCACTTCTTTCCTCATAACGCTTGTCAATGAACTTTTCGCTTTAGTTCAAGCTTAATTACGTCACATAACACTTTTCATACAACTAACCTACCAAGTGTACAAGCAATCTCGTCATTTATTCCATTGGCATGGGTCGTGGCTTTTCAAGCAAGACAAGTGAGCAAGCACGCTTCATGAATTAAAACAACTTTAGGTAAAATAGGCAAGAAAGCAAGTTTTCCTTAGGTCAAGGATCCGTAAGGGTGTCCAACCTTCACTTGTGTTAATTAATTAATAATTATTATTATATGTTTAATCAGACGTCTAGCCAGTCATGTCCTTCCACGCTAGTGTTACAATCACATTACAATAAGCATGGGTAGATAGGGGGATGTTACATAAAGTTCATTCATGAAAACTAAATCATTTCCTACAATTAATAAAGAGTATTAAGGTCATCCACAAAATTTTCATAGAGTTCTTTCACTTTTCCTTTTGCTTAAAGTTTTTTCTTTCTCTGAAAAACTAATCTTTTGCTCAATGATTTGAAATTCCCGCATAATTAAAAGTTAAGTTTCAGGTTTTCTCAAAGTAAAATTCTTGTCTGATAACCATTGAATGACATCTTTCCACAATTAATGTTTCACCATTTAAGTAGTTAAATAGTCTTGTTCGACATGAAGAAGATGCTACTACTTAGAATCTTACTCAATCTTTTGGCCAAAAAACTCGTCATCAACCAGATTTGAATTCAACTTTACTTAAACAACTAGATATGCAATGTTTGCCTTCATAGGTGGTATTTTTTTTTCTCAATTGGTCTACTCCTATATTCATACAAAAATATTATAGAGAGGCATATGCCTCGAGAGTACTTGCCATGGAGTTGGCAATTTTGCAAAAAACTCTTGACGTCCTAACTAGAGAACTGACATGATGACTTACATTAGAGTTTTTAATTTTAGAGAACATTAGATTCCAAATCTGGACAGTGACCATTCCAAAAAACTCAAAAAAATGACCCATATAGTGATACAGGACTGACTTGAGCACAATTGTCTCTTGGACAGATTCTTACATAGACATAAACATGAACAGACTCCGACATATAGAATTGACAAAGACTTGAAAGAAGCATGAAAACTGTAAATCTGAAGGGAGATGAACTTCTTCTTCGGTAGCCGATAAAAAAAACCAGAGGCGCTGACTGGTTCAATCTTCATCCGAAGTTGATGGTTGTTCTTCTACGATTCGGCACCCAAATTGGTCTGAGTCCTTGGAGTCAGAAGGATGGGCCGCTGAGCTTGAAGGTTCTCCTCTCGCTGGCGCGCTTGGGCTGACATTGGCTTCAGTGTTCATAATTGGCAATCCTCCAGTAACTTGGCGTTGGGTGACGTTTTGACTTGCCAACCTCTGTTCCACATGAGCCCCATGATGAACCTCCCACGAACCCATAACATTCTCACACATTTAAATTATCATAGAAACGATGAAGGATGAGTTTCCTAGAGAACAAGGAATGCAGAAATAGGCAGTATGCGAATGCGAATGATGCACACAGACTCCGGCTCTGGCTTGCCCCCTTCCCCTGCCCCTACCACTTATGGTAGCAGGATAATTGAAGCAAAAAAACTCCGAAGCATCCGATGAGGGGTCCGAAGTGGTGGAGGAGTGCTGGTGGATGGCTCGACCGCATGAACCTCCGCGTCTGCTCCCCATTCTAAGCCTCTCTCTAGGCATATTGATAAGAGTAGGACAAACAAACGGAGGTAGGATGGCGGGGAATCCACTAAGGGGCGAATACACGCTTGTGGCTGTGAGCACCAGGAACTAGAGTCGAATGGATGCCTGGGATGGTAATGGCGCTTGAGGCCCAGCAAAGAGGGACTGACAGAGAGGGAGTAGCGGGGAAGCGATTGAGGAAAGAACACTCTACATACATAGGAAACAGAACACGCGTATGGCTATAAGCACCATGAACCAGAGCCAAAGGAAACCAGGGGGTAGAGCTATCGCTCGGAGAATCGCCAGGGACTACCACCTTAATGGAGCTGAAGGTGTGCGGAGGAACAGCGGGAATGAAGATCAGACCGGGTGCCATCGCGCCTAAAACAAGTTGCAGGGAGGGCAGCGTTAATGCTGCCATTAATATGTTTGTGTGAGGCCAGCGCTCCGACCCATTACATTTACAGCTAGCGCTAGTGGGCTGCCACTTGCCCTCCTTGCGCGCCTCCTTCGTACCGATGAACCTTTCAATCACCTGCCTTCATAGGTGGTATTATTTGGTAAACGTGTTAATAATAAAGTGAATAACAATGTTTGACTTTTCTCAATGGAGTGAATTACATATTTTAGTGGATTCAATGTTTTCATTGTAGAGTAAACCCATATCTTTTCAATGTCTTCTAATATTTGTTAAACAATACAAGTAAGTACCTTGAAAGTTAAGGATTATTCACTTTCATTACCAAATTATTCTTTTAAAAAGGGTTGATGTATAGAAGTGTGAAAATTTTGAAGGTATATCCATTCCATATTAGAATCGAAATGGGTGAGGGTTATTTCAACTATAAGTATAAGTATGCTTTAATTCATTATTATCAAACATTTTTATTATTTCAATGTGATGATGACAAAATTAATTAATGTCTTTAAAGTAGGAAATATTGAGCATTAATAACATGATTTATCAAGCAACACAATCCATTATGGAAATATTGAGATGTAAAATTCAAGAAAATGTTTAAACACAAAAAATTCAAAGTAATACAAGATCACAATGAAGAATATTTTATAAATACAATGTCAAATCAAGGAGAAAGCAATGTGGGTCCATTGTTGCTCAAAAGAAGGATCATTAATTTTTTATTACCATCTCTCGATATTTTGACACTTGAAACCCATTTGAGGAAGCTTGGGGCAAACATACAATTATTTACAAGGACCATTCATTAAACCATGTAATAATGTGGGACCTTTTGGAACTAAAATAACATAATTGTACTAGGAGAAACCCAAACTATAAGTAATTAAAGAAACATTCAAATAAACATGGGTAGCCTTCTCGATTAAAACCATAAATCACCACATAGTATGCAAAACAAGAAAAGTGGCTATCACAATCACTTTACAAAGTTGTATCTATTTATTCTCTTCAAACACTAAAATTTTGAATCGTAGACTTAAATTAAGTTATGCCTTCAAATACATAATTCTTTTCTCACCTATGTCTTCATCCTTTGATTTCATCTAACTAATAATTTTGACCCTACCTTCAACATAAACATATTACTCAACTTTTCCTTCCAAATAAACTTTTTCAAGTACTTCTACCAATAGATCTAAACTTTGTTGGGCTTCTTCATTCTTGAATTTAGCCATGGTGTGTTACTAATTATATTTCTAAACAAATGGCCAATCGCATATGTCATAGTTTACCTTTAATTTACAAAGGTTTTCTACTTGGTCTATGTCATCCATTGTTCATGAACATAATCCATATTGCAAGAAAACTCCTTTCAACATAACACTATATCACTTTACATACAACTTTTAGTGGATACATTCATGTTTTTACTTGTTCCCTTCCCACATAGGCAGATACATTGTTGTTATGTGTCTTTATTTCCAGCTTGTAAAATTTACCACATCTTCCTCTTATTTTTCTAGTCCCAATAAAATTATTTATAATTATTAACAATCCCTTGTGGAAGTCTATCATTGTCACAAAATAGGTAATATATATATATATATATATCATATTCCAAAAGAAAAATCTTATTGGAAAATTCAAGGAATGCCTCTCCAAATTCATGGATGACATCTCTAGAAAACTTGTCATCGTAGACTAGTGAACCTCACTTAGGGAGATTCAAATTAAGCACCTGTTGGCACAAAATTAGTCAAATGCCCAACAACATTAATAACAATCAATTGATCTAACTTCTTATGCTGAAATTTGAATTAATAGTAAAAACAAAATTCTATTTTTTATAACTCTAAAGTCCTATAAGCACATTAGTTACTGCCAAAATTAATATTGAAAAAGAAATAAATATCATCCCCACATAGGTCCCCCACCCCCAAACTTTGTATGCAATGATGTAATATATAACATTCTTAAATAGTGATCCTTATGGGACATTCTAGTGGTTTAAGACTCAGAGATTGATGAACACTCAATTGGCTTAATTTGCAAAAATCCTTTTAATCTAATTATTGTAGTAGCCATTGTTGTCGAGGTCTATTCAGAAATGAATTTCTTTGAGTTCTACATGGTTTTTATCTAATAAATGGAGAGTTCTACTCACTAAGATGTTAGGGATCAATACATTTTAGGTAGGGTGGTGGTGTAATTAGGATCACTACATGTCTTTTCTGCCCACGAATTTTGTGGGAAAGCACTATCTATTTCTTTGGTAATGAGGACATTAAGGAAATAACAGTTCTTGTCATTTTGGTTCTCTATTATATAAAGTGTTCAAGAATAAATTATTAAGATGACTGAAAATTTGGTTAAGATTGCTCTCCTCGTGAAACCAAATTACATAGATATCATTAACAAATTAATATCAATATTTTAGTTTAAGGGGTACTTGTGGAGGGCCCCATTTTCAAAATGTTCCATACATAAATTAAATTTAACAAGGTATAATTGGGAGCCCATAACAATGCTTTTTGTTTCCTTGTAGAATTTACATATGTATTAAACTTCTAATATCATGTTCCACGAGATTGGATATGATGTTAATCATCTATTTAACCATGAATTTTGTTGACTACATAAATAATATCAAAATTGACTTGGTGATCATAGAGATCCATATAATGGGGATAATGGGGAGCCCATAATTATGTCTTTTGTTTCACTGTAGAATTTACCTATTTTATTAGAATGAAAATTTAATGAGGCGTGTAGTGTTGGGGTCCACTAAATTAGATATGTGATGTTAATTGTCTCTTCAATTGGGATTTTGGTGAATAGATGAGCACAATTGAAATTGACTTGGTGGTCATAGACATCAATATGGATACCTTGAATTTTAATGATGGAATTTTAGGAATCTTTTATGGAGGAGGAACTATGTTGAACTAAAAGTTGAAGTGTTTTCGTTGAATCATTAGTAAAATAATAGCTAGGTGAATATATTGAATTAATCATTGGTTGAAAGTAGATTTCCCTTTTATGGATTTTGCATTTTGGAGTTTCAAGAAAGTAATCATGTTTTTGGTATTTGGATTTAGAGAAGAGGCATTTATAACAATAATTACCATTTTAAGGATCAAATTAATGGGTTTATGGTTCAAAGTGTTATAAGAAAGGAGGTCCATCATTTAGAGTTAGTTTATTGTATCAAGTAGGACCATGGTAGTCCCTTTGCCAATCTAATGTAGCATACTTATCTCTTGAAAGACTAGATTTATTGGGTGTAATAAACCTCAATATTTAGGAGTAAAATTAATGGATTTCATATGATTAATATCATAAGGAATATACAACCAACTTAATATTAAATAAATGCCAATCAATAAGGGAGCTAACTTATTCAGTAGCAAATTTCCTTATTGTGGTTGTAGCCCAATCACATAGGAAGTCAAAGTTTTTATTCCATAACTCTAATCCATTTTTTTAAGGCTCTTGCTTGATTCAAATTTAGACAAAACCCTTAGAAGCATCATTCCACCATACACATAACATGGATCATGATTCAAATTTAATTATCTCTAAAATTTCTATCAAAATTTAATTAAGATTTAAATTTGTTAAGACATTATTCTATTATTTATTATTTATATAATTTGAAACACAAACTATCTCACTTATTAAAAAGAAAAATCTTTTCTTACAAAAATAATTTTACTTCATTTATTAAAACATAGTTTATCTTATAACGACTAGAAACCTTATCAATCTTTTTCCCATTATAATTATCTTATTTTATTCATTAAAACATTATTAATTCTACATTAGAAAAGTCTACATTAAATATTTTAATTTAAAAAAAAAAAACTTCAATCAAATTTACATCCAAAAACTTCCTTCCCGATTAAGAAAGGGATATTTCGATATTTTCACAATTTTAAAACTTCCTTACTGGTTAAGAAATGATAATTCCCATATGTTCAAATCTTTCAAAATTCATATCAATTAAGAAAGAGATATTTCTATATGTTCAAATTTTTTTACAACGACGACAGCCATGGAATATTGTATGCTTTTGTCTCCTCTAAGACGTATGAACGCATATGTTCAAATCTTTCAAAATTCCTTATCAATTAAGAAAGAGATATTTCTATATATTCAATTTTTTTACAACAATGACAGCCATGGAATATTGTAAGCTTTTGTCTCTTCTAAGACGTATGAACGCATTTTTTGGACGCTATCTGAATGTTCCTAGGTCTCTTTGCAAAAGCCTTCATACAAATAATGATGCCATTGTGCTTGCCTCGGCGTAAAATACAAAATAGAGCTTCGACCACACTCTCGAGCACTAGAAATTAGCTCGGTGACCAAGAACCCCAGTTTTACTAGAGCCGTTATCATTTTGCTTGGTATTCAGAACATGTAACAATGTTACCAGAGGTTTTAGAGACAGGGAAACAAGAATGACAAAACATGAAGACAACGTGGCAAATCATGAAAGAATCAATAACAACAAACAAGGATGTGATCATTTCTAAAGCAACTCAAGTAGATACACAAGTATCTCAGCATACAGAGTTTTCGAAAGAGAAGATAAAAAAGAACAATAAGAAAAACGGTCTAAAAGAAATCAAAGCTAGAGTTGAAGACGCTAATGGTTACATAAGGACAGAGGAAGAAGAAGATACAAGTGCTCATAGAGCACATGGAAGGGAACACAAAGAAAGAAAGGTCAAGGTAACAAACTTTATTATTGGGGGAATAAGAGATTATGAGAAGAAAGAAAATACTCTCAATTTGACAAAAGACTTTTTGAAAGAGAAACTACATTGGAAATGACAAATTTGTCGAGCAAGGAGGGTGGGAAGATATGTGAAGAGAGGCCTCGACTCATAAAAGTCACCATGGCAAGCATGTAAGATAAACACCATCTCTTGGGCAAAAAGAAACCTTGAAAGGCTCACACTTCTTCCTAGATGAAGCTTTAAATAACAAACAACAAGAGGAGAGAAGGGAAGAAGTGGAGAAAATTAGAGCAACAATAAATGAAGGGAAAAGGGCATGGTTGTATAATGGTAAAGCAGTTATTGCAGTGTTTTGGCCTCAAGACAAAACAGGGCAGCAAGCTGACAGTAAAGAAAAAATAGAGAATTTGATAAGAGGGAGGAAAACAACATGATCAACTTGGATGAAAAAGGGCGAAGACTCAAATTTGAGTCTTATATGTCAAATTGCATAGCAGTCACATCCTACCTAGGTCTACCTAAGTTTAGTTTGTTGGAATTGTAGAGGTTACCCTTGAAGGAGGGGACCTGGGTTATGGCCTATTGCAGAAGGTAGAGACATAATTTGTCTCTCAGAAACTCATGAACATGATGGTTGTAAAACTCCTCTGTTTGACGGTTATTTGAAGTTAGTAGTTTGGAACAAGGCATAGCATAAAATGACAAAGGGTCTAGGAGAATACTAGTTTTACTAAAAGAAAAAGAAAGTCGTCACATTCAGCTAATGAAAGAAGAGGCAAATAAACAATATTTATGGTTCAAAATATCAGAGAATGAGAATCACATAAGAATTGTAGCATGCTATTTTACCCTTCAAGTCTAAAAAACTTACAAAAATAAGGGGCTAGACAACAAGGATCTGTATGCAGCTTTAGAGCAAGATATTGCTGCATACTCCCAGCAAGGATAAGTTTTTTTAGTGGGAAATTTCAATGCTAGAACAACAAATCATCAAGCTAGTATTCTTTGTTGAAAAAAGGATCACAATCCTATTTGACTCATCAAAGAGGGAAATCCCTAATGGTGATGTGTTCAAAAGA
Source organism: Pinus taeda (assembly GCA_000404065.3). Taxonomy (NCBI): domain Eukaryota; kingdom Viridiplantae; phylum Streptophyta; class Pinopsida; order Pinales; family Pinaceae; genus Pinus; species Pinus taeda. The sequence continues at coordinate 87,299 of APFE031212770.1, read as the reverse complement.
TGACAATGTTAGCAATCATTTTGGAGAGGAGTTGCTTACAATGTGTGGTGCTTTCAACTAAATTATTTGCAATGGTCTAGATAGATGGAAAAGGTATGGGAACTTCACTTGCAACACATACAATGGGGCAAGTGTCGTTGACTGTGTGATTTGTTCACAAAGTTTGATAGAAAAATAGACGGAGTTAAAAGTGGAGAGCATATTTGAGATTTAAAATTTGATCATAACTCAATTTATATAAAGTTATCATGGTTAGAAGAAAGACAACATAGGAGGAAAACCCAATGCTCTCGACAATCACTATCAAGGGAAAAATTCTTCCAACACAAGAAAATTGTACTATCTTCAAGAAAATGTTAGAGAAATTAATTCAAAAGGAGAAAATTGGTTTCAAAAGCTTCAACGGTCATGAGTTAACGAATATAATTCAAAGTGCACTTGAGAAGTGCAAAAAATAGGAAATCAGAATCAAATTGTTTTCCTGTAAATGTTTGGTTTCATGAAGAATGCAAAATGACAAGGAGAACCTTGAAAAAGGTAGGGAAGGAGAAGATGAATGTAAAATTATATAAGCAGATACTAAAAAGGAAAAAAAAAAAAAAAGAGTTCATGCAAACAAGGTGAGAAGAGTTAATATATCTAAGCAAGAATAACTTCAACCAATGAATAAGCAAATTGAAAATAATATTACAGCCAATTAATGGTTTGAATATGCAAGACAACTCTATGAGAAAGAATCAGAGGCAAAGCCTCCGCCAAGGTCAACACAACTACAAAGCTCTTCACATTACAAGAAGTGGAGATTGGAATTAAGAAGCTAAAAATATGAAAGACAAAGGACTTGGTTGAACTTCAAGCAATGTATCTAAAATGGGGAATGAACACTCTTGCACGCCACATCATGGAAATATTCAACAACATCATTCAACAAGGATTCCCAAGAGACTGAGTAACTAGCCTAACAATACCCATTTTTAAAAGTGGATACATTAATAATCCTTCCAATTATAGAACCATTATGATCAATCCTTTGTTTACAAAGATTTTTGGCAACTTGGTAGAATATAAAATCAGTAAGTGGACAAAAGTAAAAGAAAAGAGGGAAAAAGGACACAAACGAGTTTTAGATCAAAGCATTTACAATGGATCATGGTGTCACGTTGAGATACATTGTTGAAAATGTTTGGGAAGACAAAGAAAAAATATTCTGCTACTTTGTTGACTTCAAAAAGGCATTTGACATAGTGCCTAGAGATAAGTTGTGGCATAGAATGGAAGAACTTGAAATTCCTTTGCATTATAGAGCCACTACCCATAGACTTTATGAAGATGTGAAAATCAAAATTAGAACCTCAACGAGTATTTCAGAAAGCTTTAGAAGTGACATTGGAGTCAACCAAGGTTACCCTCTATCCCCTACTCTTCTTGGTTTAGATAATGATAAACTAGAAGAGTGTCTAAATTTGCAAGGTGGAGATGGTGTTCGGTTAGAGGAGTTTGTGATAAAACATCTTTTATATGTTGATGATCTTGTATTGATTTCTAAATCGGCCTATATGCCCTTGAGCATTTTTGTAGAGCAGCGAGGATGCAAGTCAATACTAGCAAGACCAAGATAACGATTTTCTCTAATAAAAGGAAGCATAGCCAACATACGTCCTTCTTTGAAGACAACATTCTTGAAAAAGTAAATGAGTACAAGTTTCTCGTGATTGATTTCAACAACAAACTTAATTGGGAGGACTATAGAAAGAAGAGAATTTTAGGAGGGTGGAAAACATTATATGTTATTCAAAACAGATGTAGAGAGACAAAGTTATGAGATTGGAAAACGATTAAAGTACTTTTTGGACTCCTAGTTTGTCCAATGATGCTATATGAGTGTGAATTGTGGGCTAGCAACATCCCTGTCTCAAAATGGAAACAAATTGAGAAAATTCAAAAATGCTTGATCATGAGCAATTTCAAAATGAAAAGTTCGATATCTTATGAGATAATGTTGAGTGAAACAAGTGCAACTCCCATCGAAGCAATTGCTATGGTGCAATTCATAAGATATCTAAAAAGAATTGAGCAAATGGTAGTAGGTAAATGGTCTAATGTTATCTTCATTGAAGGCACGAGTGAGAGAAAGAAAACATGGATAAGACAAAGCTAAACATAGATACAAAAATGGAATATCTATCTCAATGCCTATCCCACAAATATCAAGGAGCTAAAGAATTTTGTTACGGAGAAGTTTCGTAAATAGGACTGGAGAAAAGAGTTGGGTAGAAAGAAAAAGTATTTAATTGAGGAGTTCAACCCTACATGTGATTTACACCAAAAAAAAGTTCTTTGGAGCTAGCATTCCATGGAGGGAAAATATTTTTATTGCTCAATTAAGACCCAGTTTGCATAAACTTCAGTGTGAAACAGGACGGTGGAAAAGACCTAAAGAACTTGGGAAGAACATGTATGTACATTTGCACGTCTCAGGCAATGGAATTGGAAGAACATTTCATTTTGGAATGTGATGTATTCAAAGACATCAAAGAAAGTTATGAGAATATGTTAGCATCGGTTTCTTGACATTGTGTTTTTAGTGAAGGGATTGTTGGAAGGTTGGGCTAGCACATCATTAATTTGAATACGAGTTGTCTTTAATGCGACTTTTTGGAAGCTTTTCGGTGGATTTTTCCGGTTTAATTTCTCTAAATTCTGGCACGAATTCATTGAAATCACAAGTTTGATGGGTAACTCCTACACAATAAAAGTGCCCTAAGGATTTTTCAAGGCGCTAGATACATATATACAGTAAAAAAACTAATTTAAATAACACAAATCAAGATTTCACCACAATTTGTTTCGCCACATTAGAAACTCCAAAAAAAATCATATTAAAAACAATTCCATTTGAATAAAAAAATGATTAAATTAAAAAAAAGGAAAATAAAAAAAACTAATCATCCGATAGACAATTTTTAATTTGGTAGACGTTAAAATATAATTTCATCTCATTTCAATAAAAAATTGGATGGCGTAGACATTTACATTCCAACCGACTAGGAAAATAACACGTCATCAGTAAATAAACGAAATGAAGGCAGCGTCTGAAGTAAAACGCAAACAAAGGTAGAGCCAAAAGTTTGCCTAGCGTCTTGGGGCCACGCCCCGCGCCCTAAACTCCACGTGTCGGACCTTGACACCACACTCTTAGGACACCCCAGCACGGCGTCCACATAAGACGCTGACATGTACATGTCCGGGTTTATGGATGGTGGAGAGCCAATCCTGAGAAAGTAGATAACCAAATTACAGAGAGCAAAAGCAGGAGGAAGAACAGTGAATAACAAACAGAATATTGATATTTCCAGAGCTCAGCGAGGGCCATGGCCATGGGATTCTGTAGCCCCACGACAGCATACCTCGGCAGGCCCAGCACAGGAATTTTCTTCAATGCGGGGCATCCCAGCCGGTCGCGAGTTCGACTCCCCGGGAGGTGCGTAGGGCTTCCCATGGTTGTCTATTCCGCAGACACGCTCACGGCGAGTTCGCAGCAAGGGGAGAACAGGAAGCACGCAGTCCGCGGTAATGATGAGGAAGTGAATTTGAAGTCGTGGATGCACCGGCATGGCCTTCCGCCTTGTAAGGTTACGCTGAAGGAAAGGCCGTCGCCGGACGGGAAGCAGAAACCCATTAAGTACGTCGCTGCCAGCGAAGATCTCCAGGTAGATGACAGATTGTAACTGAGCTTTATTTAATCTGGCCGGTTATTGGTTTAAATTTTTTCAGCGTAATCTGGCGTTTTTATGTATTTTGTGCAGCCCGGGGACGTGGCATTTTCTGTTCCAAACTCGCTTGTCGTCACGCTGGAAAGAGTGCTGGGAAACGAAACTATCGGTACGCTTGTTTTAAATTTCTCCTTTAAACTGGATTATTAATTTAGCTCAGTTATTCGAGACCTACCCAGGGATTTCTCTTTTCACTGTTTTGGGTTTTTAAGTTTTTCGTCAGCCAGTTAGCAGATGCTCAAGAATAGTATAGCAGGCAATGTTCACAATGAAAGGAAATTCAAGATTCACCGGGACAGAGAATTTAAAAGAGTTCTGATATTTGAAATCATATGAAGTAACGAAAGAAAGAAATTATATTAATGTCCACTAGTAGGTCGATGATCTCAGTGTACAGCAACGAGAAGTGCTTATGGCAGCTATATTTTTATGAAAAATAACAAAAAAAAAATGCGAAAATTGTTATAAAAGTTAGGGTGAACCCTCACACACAAGAACACTCCCACAACAGAAAATAGAGAGCAAGCGAGGTCACAATTAAGAGAGGAGGTCAGCTTAGTGGCATCTGATTGTAAAAGCATGGTTGGAATAATTATATGCCTCTTGCAAAGCAGCTTCAGACCTATTGGTCTGGTTACATGTACAGTTTTGCATCTCAATTAAAGAATCGGGCATTTCTTTGAATTTGAAGGGTAATGTACTTTGTAAGAGAACTGTCATTCGCAGAGATTGCGAGTTAATCAATGCCTTAGTGTTAGCAGAAAAAATGGCTTAGAATTGTGTTAATAATTCACCTAAACTAGTTTGTTACGTACAAAAGGCAATGCAAAGAAGAAAGAAAGAAATTAAATTAATGTCCACAGATGAACCATATAGTCAAATAGGACTCAAACAAACAACGGGCACCAATGGCAGTCAGGGAGTGCGTAAGGCCTCCCTTGAAAAGGAAAGACAAACAAGAATCTAGGCTCAAATAATATAATTGCAATCAAAGTTGCGAAACCCAAAATAGGGAAACTTCTAGACAATGAAGTAGAGATTGATATTGTTGATTAGGGGAGAAAGAACAGACACTTCTGTAGCACATAAGGTTGGTTGGATCACAAACAGAGGCCAAGATAAGAATTCGATCCTTCTGCATCAGAAGCAAGGGAGTAGTCTGCAGCCCCTCTAATTTACTGCAAAAGCACAGATGCCGAGCTCATTGATGTCTTCCAGAGAATGACCTGGGCCAAGTGCGCAGGCTGTAACAGAAAGGAACAGGGAATGGAATAGAAACGTACAGAGAAGATCTAGTCACAAAGGTGGAATTGATCCATTATCAGTTCATCTAAATATGCTAAATTTCCGGAGCCTTAAATATATGTAAAAGGGCCATTTCACACTAGCTGTTAGGTGAGACATGCAATTTAATTATCTTTGTGCTAGGTTCCATTAAATCAAGACAAATTACATCAAAGTAGATCATGACATACTTTAGGATGCTTTCATGTTGATTCTTTTTTTTTTTTTGTAAAAACTTAATTGACTTTATCTTGCTGCGTAACAGAAATCACTACTAGATTACCATGCAAATGCCAAATTGAAATTATTTTATCTTACATTAATTTTTCAGGCTGTATGAAATGGCCCTTAGTCCAGTGAACTGAGCGAAAGCCCAATGACCACCACTCCATGGCCATGAACAGCTTCTTCCAAGTTATCTACTACTTAAATGAATGGAATAATTTGCTCCCGAGTGCTTGTTATCCAATACATTGTCAACATATAATGGCTGCGTTTCCACCTATGTTGCATAGTTCAGGTTTGGCAATGATTAGGTTTGATTCTAATTTGATCTTTTTGATAAGGTTCAAATGAGGCTCACCATTAAGTTCAGCTGTATATAGGTCTCTGGGCCGTACAATAACAAGGTTCAAAGTCATGAGCTCAACATGTCACTTATGGGAATTGAACTTGGGTGGGAAGGATAACATTCCTCTCAACTACCCGAGATAAATCCAATCCGAGGTGAAATCTTTATATTCCGTATGAGGAATATACATGTTTCATTCCTTGAGGAATTCTTAGATAACAAGACAGCTGTTACAAGGATATACTCATTATGAGTTCAACAAGTTACATGCAAGAATTGAACCCCGGTGGGGATGATAACAACATTTTTCTTGACCACTTGAACTATATCCAATTGACATCTCTCTCTCTCTATATACTTTTTTTTAATAAGTATAACTTTTATTAATTTATAATATATATTATACATGGAAGCAATGAAATTTATAAGTCTATGGCTAATATAAGTTTATAAGTAACTCGTAACCCAACACTCTTTTCATGTCCTTGTCAATGCTTACTAGGTTATGCAGGTTTCACACCCTTCCTTTGGATTTTCGATCTCATGCAAGTTGGTATAAAGTTTAGGCCTAAATTCAAAACTCAAGCATTAAATCTAACTAATTCACCATATGAGCCACAAATGGCACAATTGGTAGTTGTATTGAGGTTTGAGGGCACATTCCATGGCATTTTGTTCAATGTAGTTTAGGCCTAAATTCAAAACTCAAGCATTAAATCTAACTAATTCATCATATGAGCCACAAATGGCACAATTGGTAGTTGTATTGAGGTTTGAGGGCACATTCCATAGCATTTTGTTCAATGTTGTTGAAATCAGCATTTGGACAAAATCGACAAGGGTTTGGAAAACAAAAAAATTGTAAAAATCAGTAAAAGTTGGCAAACATAAGAAAAATTAAAAAAGTACAAAAATATTCATTTTTTTTAGCATCTAAAGCATCCACACTATCAAATAAATGCGTTGCCACATAAATATGAAAAGAAAACTGATTTATAACATGTCTAGTGCTACATCACATATCAACAATGAATCATGTCTTGAATCCCGAGTTTCGACTTAGCCTCAAAATGTCAACAAAAAATATAATAAATGTATATCATCATCATGAGTCATCTACAATGCAATTAGATACATAAACTATTAACTAGTGATTTCCTCTGCCCTTTTTACTAGAAAAATTATGGCTTTTCCTCTATAGGAAGAAGGCCTTGGGTTTCACAATGGAATTTGACGTCACCTAGAAGAAGAAATAGGAGGTAGAATTTGACGTTCTCTACTGGTGATCATGCTAGGTGGTGTCACCTTTTGTTGCCGCTGATGCTTATCCTCCACCTCCTCCTCCTCTCTCTCTCCCTTACTGCTGCTACCTCCTCATCTAACCAATCAAGGGTTGATTCCATGACAAGTCTCTCGACCTCAACCCTCCATGTAGTAGTGGTGTCAATCTCATCCAATGAGGTGGCCTCCACATTAGGTGTTTTCTAAATTTGCTTCACCCACAATCAAAGGTTGTGGTAGATGTAGACCATGTCATTAAGGCATTGAGACTCCAATTTGTATGAGGGTCAAAAATTATAAATTAATAATTCTAAAAAATAATAAATTGTAATTTATAATGAATTAAAATATTTAATTTTTTTAACATGTGTTTCTTGGTGTGTATCTTCTCAAATACACTCCAGTTGCACTTACATCCAAAGGAGCTACATGTTTGCTTGAGCACTCAAATGGCAAGCTTTTGGAGATTGGATACTCTACTACCATAGCTTGTTCACCAAGCATCTGCAACAAATAAGAGAAGCCGAAGTAAAAACATTGAAATTTGAAAGATTAAGCAAAGCATGAAAAGATAATGAAATTTGAAACAATCGAAAGCTTACTTGACATTTTGGTCTTCCTATCTTGGATTGCATGTCAAAGCTAAATGTGCCTCTTTCCATCCTATATACGTCCATTTCTTTAGAAATCTCTGAATGTTCTTGTGGTGATGGCACAATCTTTAGAACACAAGTGAAGAATCCATCGATCACCTCAACATCAAATCTGAAACTAGAAGAGTGAGAAAATTTGGAGTCAAGGTAGATCTTTGTAGTATGAATGGGACGATGGAGTGAATTGTTCCATCGCTCATCTATTACTCTCCATATCAATTGTTGTTTTTCAAACCCCTCATCCTCCTTATCTTCATAATAGGTACGGATGGCTTCTTTGGCCCTGTCCATGGCCTCATACAAGTAGCCCAATGTGGACTTCTCTCCATCAACCAACTGAAGAACCTTTATTAAAGGTTCAATAATGGCGCACACCTCCTCCACTCCTGCCCAAAAGCTCTCATGATATGAAACTAGCTTGCATTGCCTCTCCCTTCCGTTTGCGACTAAAAGATAAAATACGCCACTCCTTTGAAAGAAACATTCTCTTTACATCTCACATAAAAGTCAAGAGATTGAAGAGATATGAAGCTAGTGGCAAACTGTGTAATGGTAGAACGCACTGACTACTTATTATCATTGAATCTTCTCATCAAGCTAAGCACAGAGGCATGATTATATATAAATTTTGTTATGCTTTTAGATGATTCAACAATATCCCTAACACAAGGGATTTTCCCTATATCTTCTAACATCAAATCAATACAGTGTGCAACATAAGGTTTCCAAAACAAGTTAGGATACCTCTCCATAAGCAACTTGCTAGCAACAACATTGTCATGTCCCTTTCTGAGTGATCACTATAGGGGAAGTGATTGATTTAATTACATTCAAATGTGGCTATGAGAACAAGGTGAATTTTATAAAATCACATTATTATGTATTTACTTGCCCATGATATTGGTCCCCATGGAATACTTGTCCATGGTATTATTACCCATGGCATTGGTACCCATGGAATACTTACCCATGGTATTGAGATGGCCAAAGATTATAAAATGGAGTTCAAGACCATTCTTTAGGGGTGGATGGATGATTTCCCTTATTTTATTTTGAGCCCTTGTGGCTTAAGGCAGGGGTAAAACCCTATCCCTAAGGAAAATTTGTTTTAGTATTGGAATTTGGAGCTATACACCCTAGCCAATCTAAGGAGGCATCGCTATGGATTTCTCATTGGAGCATATTGATTGGCAAGATAGGATTACCAAAATTTTTGAGTTTTGCAGGGCATATTTTATTTGTGAGGAGATCTCCATTTTGTATGCAGGGCCGAGCTTATTTGAAATAGCAAACATTATAGTGAGGGCCATGGTTTTGATTGATCCAGGAGCTGAGTTCATTAGAGCAAATGATTTATCTTAGAGATCAATTATAATAATGAGAGATTTATAAATTGTGAGTACAACATCATTAGTGCAAGGAAGACCAAGCCTATTAATTCCTGGGCATTAAATTTGTCATATGATACAGGCTAAGGTACCATATTTTGAAGGAAGCAGTGTTGATTATCTTGGAGATCGATTTATTAAAAAGGTAACTTCTGTAATGGAAGGAGAATCACTCTTGGATAACATATTTCTCTATGGGAGCAGACTTACTAAATAACGACATTTTCTGTCTTGAAAATACAACCACCTTGTGTGATAGCCAGGAAAGGCAAATATATGTTACGTAGCCCATAATTCACATAATCCACGACATTGAGTTGCTTTGTTTGTTGAGCAGTCAAATGGGTTATCATTGGCAGCTTGGTAATAAAGAAACTTTAGGGAATTGGAGGCAGAGTACCTCAACTCTGAGGGCCAAATCTTCTTTTGCAGAGACAACAATCAAACCCAACAATCTCTATTTTCTACAGGCAAACATTCTCAAGTTTCCATGATATTTTGTAACCAGATTTGACATGAGAATCTTTCCTTCAATTTTAATAAAATAATTGCTGAGTTGCAGTTACTTTCTTCACTGTGCAGATGATGTGAGGGTTTCAATTGAATTTGCATGCAAAATATTAGTCAAAATTATGTTGCCTTTTTATCTACAAGCAAACTGTTTGAATAATTTGTTTGTCAAAATAGCGTTCATAAACTGTTTGACAAAATGTTTCAATGAGTTACTAGACAATGTAGTGTTTGGATGTATGTTAAGTGTTTGATGGAAGGCTTCAATGAGCATTTTGATTATTGCACAAGTTTAATTTGGCACATTTAGGAATTATTCTATTGGCTGATTGGGCAATCCCAAGAAAGGGACATTACAAACATAATTTGCAATGTTGTCCATTATAACTTGGACAACATTTTGTGGACCAACCTCTTTAATAACACGTACAACAACTCACATAATGATTGTGCATCTTTAATATGTGTAGATGTTTCAACAGATTTCATAAACATTGTTCTCTTGGGAAAATTAACCAAGATGTTAATAAGGGTTTAAACCTTTTGCTTAGTCCAACCATCCGACATCATAGTGCATCTTATGTATTCCCATTACGCCTTAAACCCTTCCGATTTACTAGTGCAATCAACCTTTTCATTTTAAAGAATAGGCCCTCTCAACTCATCATAGGAACAAACTTTGTATCCTGGGTCAACAATAGAAATAAGATCAACTATAGGCTGGTAGAATGCATTGTTCCTGGCAATGTTGTAAGGAATGTCTCCATAGAAAACATCTACCCACTAGCCTATCAACTTCTTCCTACTTCTTTCTTTGAAGTGTCGACTTGATAAAAGATTTTCCACTAGGCGTGGTTTTAGGAACAAAAAATAATTAGGTAAATGCGGGGCTAGTCATTGTGTAAAGTGATGCTGTTGAAGAACCACTCTCACTTCCCCCTACTCCTCCCCTTTCGATTTGGCTTCTCACAGTTGCCTTCTTATCTTTTGCTGTATCTATATCTTGCAGTGTGTTGGTCGCAAACTCCTACAACACGTCCAAGAATTTGTGTAAGGTGGAATTTCAACCGAGAGATTCCTCCCTTTCATGTGATTCCCACATAACTTGCAATTCAAATTTTGTCTATTGAACCCTCCCTCGGGTTCACCATTTTCCCACATAGGGCCCATTCAATGTAATGATTGAACCTAGGGCACAATTTTTTTTGAAAAAAAATCAACATTTTTACAATCAAGATTAAAAAAAAAGTTGTATAAAGAAAAGACAAATTTAATAACAAAAAAATTACAATAATAGAGGGACATATTTGCAGGCTACAAATTGCCAAATGGAAAATGCATTAACGGTTGTGGGAAGTTGGCCACTAGTTGAGAAACCCTCTCTACTCAATAAATTGATAATGGCAAAAAAACACTCTCCCCCTAGCCAAATCATGAAAAAAATGGGTGATTGAAACCTCAAGAAAAATCTAAAGAAAAACAAAAAAAAGGTGGAAATTGATGCCCATTCCTGCAAGAGTACCCATTATTGAGGGAAATTGATCCCCATTGCAAAAATTCTCTATGATGGCAAAGAGAAATGGTGTTCTCTTTTTCCTTCGCTCAAGTAACCCTGTTCTCCTCCTCCTTCGCTCAAGAAACCCTATTCTCCTCCTTGTTGATTTTTCTAGCTTGGGAGGTACTCCAAGCTTTGACGATCGAGGGTTTGGAGGAAGGAGCTCCACAAGTGGCCTTGTGGGCTTGAAACCCAAGCTTGGGTTTTTTGCACCCATTGATGTTTGGGCTAAAACCATGATGTGATTGTGACATGTGATGGATGAGGATGATAGTAAATGTCGAGACAAATCCAACGCATCGAGAATCGTCCAATTCCAAGTTGTCGTTGTTGAGATATGAATTTTTGAAGATATGATGGGCAAATTTGTCTAGATTGGGCAAGTCGGCTTGAGGTCAAAGTGGTACCCAAAGACAAATTCGTTGGAGCCATTTGATGCATATAAATATAGATCAAGTGTGAGGCATTTATACACAACTAATGAGCATCTCTCATAGAAGAAATATCTGAGGTAGGCGCAACAAGAGAGGTAGGTCTCTCATAGAAGACATATCTGAGGTAGGTCTGTTGTCTTTTCTAGGGACCGAATTGCAGCAAAGGCAACCACATGCTTAAGCAGCAATTTTGATGGTGTTTTTGGCATGATTTAGGTGGATTGTCTCTTCTATATAGAGGCTGCAGCATGGAGACTCCCTCTGATTGCGTCACCCTTGCTACTGTTGCGTCTGTTGCTGAGAAATCAAGATTTCTTCTGTCAATCACCCACACTGATTCCTGACACTAATCTCTGCTATTCCCCCAACAGTTCTGTGTCAATCTCCTCCAGCTGCTGCGTTGCCCCTCCTTGGGACTGCGTTGCCTCTCTGATCCTTCACTGTCTTCTGTTAAGTATATTCATTGGAAAAGGAAATCACTTCCTTCCAATACTGCCTCTGATCCTCACTTCTTGATCATTGGTTCAAATTCCTTAGCCAACCTTGCCTTAGGAATATCGAACTGACAGATCAACTCTGTGTATTTTGGAATGAACCCCACAAGCCTCCCTATACTTCTCTTGTTGAGACTTGAAGGACTGAGATTAAGTCTCTAATCAATGACTAAGATTAAAACTTGACTTGATCCGCTTTCTAGAACATTTTCACCCATATTTTGATTAATACCCATTAATATTTTAATTTTCCTAAGTTTAGACTTAGGAACCCCTTAAAAATATTAATTATTTTAATAAAATATAATCCGGGTGGAATTTCACCAAATGGTTTCTGGGTTCTTTAGAACTCATGTGCCTTAGCCTCTCCACCAATTTGCATGGCTAGAGCACATCCAATGCTACCAAAAAATAACACTCCCTCTTAGCGAGGAAAGTGCTCTAGCAACAATGTCCAACTGCATGCTGCTCTGTTTCTGAAGCATCTCCCTTCCGCACTGTTGCTGCCACCAACACTGTGCTGCTGATGCTACTGTACTACTGCCCATGACACTGCCATTGCCATTGCTACATCTGTACTACAACTCCCTCTCAAATACTGCATGACGCTATTGAAAGGGATTTTTCAACAAACCCATCTGTTCTTGGAATTGAACAAACTTTGTTCTTCCTAGAGCCTTGGTGAGTACATCTGCTACCTGATTTCCCATGGGAGTATACTCCAACTATACGACCCCACGCTGAACACAGTCCCTGATAAAGTGACACCGAATATGATGTGCTTGGAGCGATCATGAACAATGGATTTTCAAAGAGCTTGATACAACTCTTATTATCACAGAAGATTTTTGCCGCTTCCATCCTCTTCCTGAATAGATTTACAAGTAGTTTCCTGAGCCATATAGCTTCACATGTAGCTGTGCTAGCTCCATATACTCAGCTTCAGTCGAGCTCAGTGCTACAGACTTCTGCTTTTTACTGCATCAGGAAGTCATCCCAGATCCAATACTGAAGCAATACCTAGAGGTACTTTTCCTGTCTACTGAACTTCCTGCCCAATCTGCATCAGTGAATCCACTCAATTTGATATCATCGCCCTTGGTGTATCTTAATCCAAAATTGACTGTTCCTTGCACATACCTGAGAATGTACTTTGCTGCTGCCCAATGCGCCCTTTTTGGTTCCACCATGAACTGACTAATGGTGTTGATAGCATAACATATGTCTGGCTTGGTGTTAACCAGATACATAAGCGAATCAATGAGCTGTCTATATAAGGTGGGGTCCACTTCCTTGTCTTCGGATGCATCCATTTTCTTCCAATTAGTAATCATAGGCGTAGCCATAGGTCGACAATCCTGCATTCTGAATCTTTTTAGAATTTCTATCGCATATCTACCTTGGCCAAGGAAGATCTCACCATCCTGCTGCCAAACTTACAATCCTAGAAAATAGTGCATTTGCCCCAATCCTTCACGTCGAATTTTGTTTCCAGGTTCTTCTTGCAATCCTCTATGAGTCTGGATGATCCCGTCAAAAATAGATCATCCACATATAATTTTAGGTATGTTCTATGCTTAGAGCAATCTATTTCAATTTTCATAGTTAGCTCAATATCTTTTCCGGATTAGCAATCACATCAACGTTAAAGTAAACCGCAGATAGAACATAAACATAAATCGCAGAAGATAAGCCAAGACAAGAGGACACAAGATGTGGCGCTAACTAGGGACAAACCCCAATGTGGGGAAACTCTTGATCAGTTCTTCTTATATGTTCTTCAATAGTTCAATAGAGAGAGAGAGAGAGAGATAGTACATTTACAACAGAAGTCAACACTTTGACTTATCTAGATAAGAGCATAGATCATCTCTAAGAAGATGATACAGGAGATCAGTTGAAGACATGCTGCTTTAATTGATTCTCCAAGGTGGCTCCTTCACCTATCATTATGCTGCATCTCGTCATCACATTGCACCTCACCGTGCTGCACCATGCTGCACCCATCATCATAATGTTGGACCTCATGACCATGCTATACACATCATACTACTGCAGCTTATGCTACACTGCTGTCCCATGTGTCATGTGCTTGCAGTACCATGCTTGCCACTACTATCCATGCTTGTCATGCTGCACCGTGCTTGCCATGCTTGCCATGTTGTCCATGCTTGCCATGCTGTCCATGCTTTGCCTTAGCATTCCTTTGCTATCCCATTTACTAGCACATGTCATAGCTGCTGCATCACTTGCCATTGCTGCCTAGTTGTATTGTTGTAGCTGCTGTCCTTAACAGTCATGCTATCTCATGCATTGCATCACTAGTTAGGGCATCACCCTATAGCCCTTATCCTCCATACAAATCAACAAGACAACCTTCTAAAGGTTGCGGTTCTCCAAGGGAATAACCCTCCACACCTATGCTACTCCTTTTAGCTTTGTTTAACCCCAAACATAGCACTAAGAAGTAGCCTAGTTGTTGGCTAAGGCTTACGACCTAACACAGCAGCTACTGTAGTTTTCAGCATCCCTCCAATCCTTCACCACACTGCCCTAAAACAACATCAATCAGTCCTTAAGCTTTGTGGCCCTACAACCCTTAAATAACACTTGTGAAGCCCTAAAACAAATATGTTGTACCTACAACAAGTCGGCTTCTCCTCCAGAAATGCCATGCTGCTCATCGGCCTAATTTGCCCAACAATACGCACTTGGAACAACCCTTAACTTACCCTCAAACAACCCTTTCTCACTACGTTGTCACCTACAACAAACCTGTTGTAGCAGTCTCTCACTGTGGCCCATAAACAGAGATCCTTATATACTGCATAGATACTAGTGTAGAGCTGTCCCCCTAGATAGCGTTAGGGCTTCTCACTAGACTGTGTCCTCTAGATTAGGGCAACATATTTCTTCTTCTTGACTGCAGCTAGGTTATGCGTGGAAGCTAGGGCTAGGACTGCGGCTAGGGAAACCTCTTTTCCTCCAACGTCTAGGGCTTCCACTCCTAGATTTCTCTTCCAGTAAAACCCAAGACAAGTGGAGAGAAATCAAGATAGAATTGTGTGTGAATTGACTCTCAAGTCATCTCCTTTTATGCTAAAACGTTGAGCACATGTGGGGTTTATTTGGTTGCTGGCTGACCTTGACGAATTGTCTTATAATACAAATAAATTCATAACTCCATGAATACTTATCATAATCGGATGATTTTTAGATCAATCCTACACCTCTCGTTGAGAGGAGTCCAAGAAAAAGATCAGCGACCATAAAGAAGATGACCCACATGGAGTTTGGCCCTAGTTGCCAATTTTAACACTCCCTCTCAACTAGGGAGAACTCCATTCGCTAATCCATCTGTTTGACTGTACTATCTCTGCCATCAGTGCCCTGCACTGCTCTGCTATGGTGAACCATGAAGAAGAAGAATTGGTCGAGAATGTCTCATACCATTCTCTACTGACCCGAAGTCAGTTCCATATGAAGAGAGTGTGTCATACCACACTTACTGATCCCAGATCAGTTCCAAGAGAGTGAGTCATATCACTCTTACTAACCCAAAGTCAGTTTTATTGATCCTAGATCAATATCACAAGAGAGTGTCTCAAACCACTTATACTGATCCTAGATCAATGGAGGTCATCCTAGCATAGGGAGTATGGTAGATACAACGATGTGTCCATCGATAGTACTATTATGGTCCCTAACCCCATTTCCCTGCTCATTGGCCAGATGAGAGGTACTGCCCATGAGTCCCAGACTACATGGGTAGGATGCCTCGACAGGAGAACCATTCATCCTATCCCTAACTCGCCATGGGGTATCACAGGGGAAGGCTGAGCCATTCACCCTGTACACATCGCACCATTAGGGAAGGGTGAGTCGCCTTATGGTCGCTTGTTGCTTTAAGAAGTACCCCAAGCCCCTAGAGCTCCCAGAGCTCAATGCATGCATCATGCAGGACCCTCATAAGAGGGTCTCTCAACGACTCCAAGTCGTTCAGGAAAGTCACAAATTTGACCTTTCCCGGGGCTTCGATAGAATCTCTGCGACCTGTACATCAGTCTCAATGCAATGGAGCCTCCTCGCTCATCGACGTACCATATTCCAGATAAGGTAGTATCTGGTCTATATGCTGGAGCAATCATAGAATACAGGATTCCTCAACAATCGAATCCTCCCCTGGTTGACACATAAGATCACGGTGGTATCCATCATGTGTATAAACAACTCACTGAAGAGCTTCCACAACCAAGCAGCTTCACACGAGATCATACTCGTAGCCTTGAATTCGGTCTCAGTGATGCTCAAAGCAACTGTCTTCTGCTTCCTGCTCATCCAGGATATCGAAGCAGAACCCAAAGAGAACCAACACTCAGAAGCGCTCTTGCAATCCTCCACACTGCCTGCCCAATCAACATTCGAATAATCATGCAACTTCTTATTTCCGGCAGTGTATCTCAATCCATGAGAGATTGTGCCCCAAAGATATCTTAGAAGATTCTTAGCACCAATCCAGTGACGGTCAACCAAATAAGGCATCTGTCTTTCTTTTCACCCTTAGATCCAGACTTCCCACTGAAGTGATCTTTAGGTGGGCCATCAAAAGCTTCCGCTGCGCCATTCTGATAATGTTCTCCACTTCAACTTCACCCTTGGCGAATTTGAAGAGGGATGAGGAATCCATTGATCCTTTTGTCCTTTCCCAACTGTCTTTGGTGATTGCTCTTTCACTCATGCTTGGGCTTTGTCTTCACCTCTCTCTGATATCATGTTATAATTTTAGGTATGTTCTATGCTTAGAGCAATTTATTTCAATTTTCACAGTTAGCTCAATATATTTTCCGGATTAGCAATCACATCAGCATTAAAGTAAACTGCAGATAGAACATAAACATAAATCGCAAAAGACAAGAGGACACAAGATGCGGCGCTAGCCACGTACAAACCCCAATGTGGGGAAACCCTTGATCAATTCTTCTTATATGTTCTTCAATAGTTCAGCAGAGAGAGAGAGATAGTACTTTTACAACAAAAGTCAACACTTTGACTTATCTAGATAAGAAGAGCATAGATCATCTCTACAAAGATGATACATGAGATCAGTTTAAGACATGCTGCTTCAACTGATTCTTCAAGGTGACTCCTTCACCTATCATTGTGTTGCATCTCGTCATCATGCTGCACCTCACTGTGCTGCACTATGCTGCACCCATCATCATAATGCTGGACCTCATGACCATGTTGTACACACCATACTACTGCACCTTATGCTGCATAGCTGTCCCATGTGTCATGTGCTTGCAGCACCATGCTTGCCACTGCTATCCATGCTGTCCATGCTTGTCATGCTGCACCATGCTTGCCATGCTGCACCATGCTGTCCATGCTTGCCATGCTTTGCCTTAACATTCCTTTGCTATCCCATTTACTAGCACATGTCATAGCTGCTGCATCATTTGCCACTGCTTCCTAGTTGTATTGCTGTAGCTGTTGTCCCTAACAGTCATGTTGTGCCATGCACTGCATCACTAGATAAGGCATCACCCTACAACCCTTATCCTCCATACAAATCAGCAAGACAACCTTCTAAAGACTGCGGTTCTCCAAGGGAATAACCCTCCACACCTACGCTACTCCTTTTAGCTTTGTTTAACCCCAAACGCAACACCAAGAAGTAGCCCAGTTGTTGGCTAAGGCCTACGGCCTAACACAATAGTTGCTGTAGCTTTTGGCCTCCCTCCAATCCTTCACCACACTGCCCTAAAACAACATCAAAACGTCCTTAAGCTTTGTGGCCCTATAGCCCTTCAATCCAGCCCTTAAACAACACTTGTGAAGCCCTAAAACAGATCTGTTGTACCTAAAACTTGGCTTCTCCTCCAAAATGCCACGCTGCTCCTTGACCTCAACACTTGCTGTTCCTCGGCCTAATCTGCCGAGCAATACATACTTGGAACAACCCTTAACTTACCCTCAAATAGCCCTTTCTCACCACGCTGTTACCTACAGCAAACCTGCTGTAGCAGTCCCTCACTGCGGCCCAAAAACAAAGATCCTTGTAGACTGCGTAGATACCAGTGTTAGGGCTGTCCTCCTAGATAGCGTTAGGGCTTCTCAGTACATTGCGTCCTCTAGATTAGGGCAACATATTTTTTCTTCTTGACTGCGGCTAGGCTATGCGTGGAAGCTAGGGCTAGGATTGTGGCTAGGGCAACCTCTTTTCCTCCAATGTCTAAGGCTTCCACTCCTAGATTTCTTTTCTATTAAAACTCAAGACAAGTGGAGAGAAATCAAGATAGAAGTGTGTGTGAAATGACTCTCAAGTCATCTCCTTTTATGCTAAAACATTGAGCACATGTGGGGTTTATTTGGTTGCTGGCCAACCTTGACGAATTGTCTTATAAGACAAATAAGTTCATAACTCCATGAATACTTATCAGAATCGGATGATCTTTAGATCAATCCTACACCTCTCGACGAGAGGAATCTAAGAAAAATGTCAGCTGCCATAAATAAGATGACCCACATGGAGTTTGGCCCTAGTTGCCAATTGTAACACGTAGCCATAGGTCGACAATCGTGCATTCTGAATCATTCTAGAATTTCTGTCGCATATCTACCTTTGCCAAGGAAGATCTCACCATCCTGCTGCCAAACTTACAATCCCAAAAAATAGTGCATTAGCCCCAAATCCTTCATGTCGAATTCTGTTTCCAAGTTCTTCTTGCATTTCTCCATGAGTCTGGATGATCCCGTAAAAAATAGATCATCCACATATAATACCAAAATTAATGACTCATCTTCTACTAACATATAATAAAGTTTGGGATCGACATCGCTCTTGATGAATCCCCACTGCTGTAAGTAGCTGTCAAGTCGACCATACCAAGCTCTGGGTGCTTGTTTAAGCCCATACAAGGCTTTCTTCAATCTACACACATGAGTTCTCTTTTCATGTGTTTCGAAACCTTCCGACTGTTCGATATATACCTCTGCTTCTATCACCCCATTCAAGAATGCTGTCTTGACATCCATTTGGTGATTCTCCCATCCCATCTGTGCTGTAAGGGGTATAATGGATCTGATAGAGGTATATCGAGTTGCTGAGGCAAAGGTTTCTTCATAGTCTATTCCTTCCTTTTGCGCTTATCCTTTCGTGATGAACCTAACCTTATACTTGTCTATGCTGCCATCTGCAACATACTTGATCTTGTAGATCCATCTTGAACCCCCAACTGATCTGTTCTCTGGTCTTGGTAAAATTTCCCAGACATCATTTGTCATAATGGAACTATATTCTTCTACCATGGCATCCACCCACACCTGGTGCTGTACGACTTCATGAAAACTAGAGGGTTCTTCGACCTGAGCTACCAATGCTTGGTACTTGTCAGGTTGTCTACGTTGCCTTTTCTCGGTTCTAGGAGCCCCAACAAATTCTTCTGCGTTCCTTAGAGTTTGTCGTACTTCTCAGCTAGTCCTTTCACTGGTGGTGGGAGGTTCCATATGTTCCTTTTCCAGTTGTTGTACCTGCTGTGATACTCCTCGCTCCTCTTCACTTGAGGAGATGCTAGTACTGGTTACAGTGCTCGAACTAGATACCTGTCTTCTTGCTAGATCTGTTCCCTGTTGCTGGACAAGAGGAACATCCTCACCCTGTTCTTCAAACGGCATCTCTCGAGATTTCTTGAAAGCTTTACCTTCCATGAACTTTACATCCTGCCTTACTACAATCTTCCTACTACTTGGAATGTAGATTCGGTATGCCTATGAAGTCTCGATGTAACCCATGAGATATACAACTTGAGCTGTTTGCTCTAACTTGCTCCGCTTCTCATCTAGAATATGACAATAAGCCACACTTCCAAATATCCCGAGGTGACTCACTTCTGGCTTCTTTTCCGTGAAAACACCCTCCGACATCTTCTTTCCTAAATCCCGGTGAGGGGTCCTGCTCTGAATGTATACAACCATGCTGCATGCTTTTGCCCATAAAAACTTGGGTAGATTCTGATCCTATAACATCGCCTTTGCCGCTTCAACAATAGTTCTGTTCTTCCTTTATGCGACTCCATTTTGCTCTAGATTATAAGGTGCTGTCCATTCTCTTCTGATCCCTTCTCTTGCGTACAATTCTATGAAGTTTTTATCCGTGTATTCCCCAACATTATTTGAGTGCAATATTTTGATCTTCCTTCTTGTCGGATTTTCTACTATAGCCTTAAACTCCTTAAACCGATCAAAGACCTCATCCTTGGCTTTTAAGAAATAAATGCAAGTTTTCTTGGAATGGTCATCTATGAAGGTGACAAAATACTCAACACCACTGATAGCCCTTGGAGACATTGGACCACAGATATCTGAGTGTATTAAACCCAACACACTCTGAGCTCTACCGTTGCTTTTGGAATAAGCTGCTTTAGCGTACTTGCCTAGTACGCAGCCTCTGCATGTATCATTATGCTTGGTAGTAAGCATTGGAACCCCTGTAACAGTTTCCTTGAGCATCCTTAATGCCCCATGATGTAAGTGTCCCATCCTTCTATGCCACAGTTCATTCACGTCTTTCCCTCCACTGACATTATTGCTTATTAGTGCCATAGGAGACTCAAGCTGCAACTTATATAACCTGTTGCTTCGAGTTCCAATTTGGGCCCTCTTTTTCCACTTAGGATGCTTGACATATACTCTATTACCAATGAAGTATACATCATATCCTTTATCTTGTAATTGAGATACTGAAATCAAATTCATTCCCATACCTGGCACATGCAGTATGTTAGTGGCTCGAAGACTATCTCCTGCTATTGTCTGGAAGGTAATGGTTCCCTTTCCTACTGGGGTGCATTTCATCCTGTTACCCATTATGATTTGGAAGTTCATCTGTTCTTCTTGATAGCTTGAAAAATATTTTCGTTCTCCAGTCATATGAGCTGAAGCCTCGCTATCAATGTACCAATCCTCGGCTGATGCAGAACTCGATAAGCAAGCAAATTCCTCTTCCAACCTGGAAGCTAATTCTAAAATATTATGATCCTTACTTTTCTCCATATTATTTCTCTGCTGGTAATTTCTGCAAGGGATTGCGTGAATCTCTTGGAGATCGATTTGCTGCCAATGTGGCACCACCATCCTATATTGCAGAAATTATTGCCATCTTGCTTTCTCTTTGCTATGATACCATGTGAAAATTTTGCTGCAGTGATTGATTTATCTCTCCTACTTATTTACAGTAATAAGCTATCTACCAGTGCTTCAGTGAATATCAAGATTCAAAATAAATTCAGTTGCAAACTTCACAAATTATGAGAAAAGCAAGAGAAACACCAGCACATGAACAATCACATTGACACACTTGTTTTGAACAAAATTCCCCAGAGAAACCCAATGCGGGAAAATCAACGCAACAACTTTGAGGGTTTCTATTATTTACAGTAAATTTCTGAATACAAACTGGATGCCCCATAGAAATGGAAATCTACTCAGAGAAGATAACTGATAGAAAGATAGTGAGAATTTTCTCACGCTAATTTTGGAGATTTTGCACTGGCCCCAGCTTCTGGATGACCCACTGTGCAGTCTCTGCGTGAGCCTACGTAGTCACTGCGTGGAGAATCCCTCTAAATGTGTACCCTGCTGCTGCTGTGTTTGTTGTTGAGAAATTGAGATCTCTTCTGTCAATCACACAGTTATTCCTGACACTAGTCTCTGCGATTCCCCCAACAGTTCTGCATCAATCTCCTCCAGCTTCTGCGTTGCCCTTCTTGGCATTGAGTTGCCTCTCTGATTCGTCACTGTCTTCTCTGAAGTATAGTCATTGGAAAAGGAAATCACTTCCTTCCAATGCTGCCTCTGATCCTCACTGCTTGATCACTGGTTCGAATTCCTTATCCAACCCTGCCCTAGGAATATCAAACTGATTGATCAACTCTCTGTGTATTTTGGAATGAACCCCAAGCTTCCTTCTTATACTTCTCTTGTTGAGACTTCAACGACCGAGATTAAGTCTCTAATCAACGACTAGAGTAAAACTTGACTTGATCCGCTTTCTAGAACATTCTCACCCATATTTTGATTAATACCCATTAATACTTTAATTTTCCTAAGTTTAGACTTAGGAACCCCATTAAAAATATTAATTATTTTGATAAAATACAATCTAGGTGGAATTTCACCAAACTGTTTCTAGGTTCTTTAGAACTCATGTGCCTTAGCCTCTCCACTAATTTTCATGGCTAGAGCACATTCGATGCTACCAAAAAACTAACAACTCCAAACCTTGAGGATCGAGGGTTCGGAGGAAGGAGCTCCACAAGTGGACTTGTAGGGTTGAAACCTAAGCTCGGGGTTTTTCACCCATCGATGTTTGGGCCAAAACTGTGATGGGATTGTGACATGTGATGGATGAGGATGATAGTGGATGTCGAGATGAATTCAACACATCGAGAATCGTCCAATTCTGAGTTGTTGTTGTTGTTGAGATATGAACTTTTGAAGATATGATGGGCAAATTTGTCTAGATTGGGCAAGTCGGCTTGAGGTCAAAGTGGTGCCCAAAGACAAATTCATTGGAGCCTCTTGAGGCATATAAATATAGATAAAGTGTGAGGCATTTAGACACATCTGATGAGCATCTCTCATAGAAGACATATATGAGGCAACTGCAGCAAGAGAGGAGACAAGTGCGTGGGAGTTTTTGGGGTGGTTTTAGGTCTGTTCTTGCCTTTTCTAGGGACTGAAATGCAACAGAGGCAACCACATGCTTAAGGAGCAGTTTTGATAGTGTTTTTGGCATGATTTAGGTGGCTTGTCTCTTCTATATGGAGGCTGTAGCCCTAAGAGGCTAATTCTAGTGGGTCGCAGGCCTAGATTACCCTAGTCAAGGGGCCAAAAGGTCGAGAGGCAAAATGTTGGGTTTATCTCCTTGAAACAGGGTATGCGTAGGGCTTGTTTGGGGCTGGAATTAGCCCAAATCAATAGGGAATTGTGGACAAAAATTGGAAGGAGGCCACAACTGTAGAGGAAGCTTGGGTGGAGAAAAGGAGTGTTGTTGCAGCTTGTCAACAACCCTAACCAGAGCACCAGACTTGCAACAGTGACACCAACCCTTGGAGCATGCAGAGGTATGATATGTTTATGTTGAGTTAGGTGCTAGTGGATGGCAGTCCTAGATTAGGACAATTGGTCGACATCTTATGAGTAGTTACATCAACAGTTGCATGTACGTGTCAAGAGGGGCAACATGAGGTTGCAGATCAGGTATGGTTGTCCTCTTGAGTTGATGTGACTTGTAGGTGAATGGGTGTCCTAGGAGAAGTTTGTTGGCAACCAAGTGGAAGGGTCTTCATAGGTGTTGGATGCCCTAACTAGGAGCAGATGCTACAACAAGTATTGGTCACTCGTGGTCTGTTGGAGGGCAATGTGAGAGTGTGCCAAGTGTGGACGATGATTGGGCATTTATGGTTTGCTAGAGGATAGCGTGATGGTGCCCAAGTTGGAGCCCAGTGTGGACCATCTTCATGGACATAGATGGTTGCTAGAGTGGCAGACTTCGAGCTCAAGGTTTGATCTGCCAGAGGAGCAGTTTGTGCAACCCTAGACTTGTGTGTGGAGAAGGACATCTACAACAGATGATGGGCAGTCCTCCTAGCCTGTGTTTATTGTGGGAGATGGACATCTTGCAGTGATAGGTGGCAGCCCTTCGTTCCCTATGCTGGTCTTCATTGGAGCAGTGCAAGAAGACCATAGTGGGCGGAAGTCCCTGAGTAGCAGTAGTGTGTAGATTGATAGTTGTTCACAAACAGAGTTCTAAATAACTCGACAGGAGTCTCGAAGTGTTGTGCCCTTGATGGACTAAATCACAACTAGTGAGCATATTGATAGCTGAGGTTCACTGGCTAGATAGACTTGGAGCATTGATAGAGGCAGGAGTTGTAGATCGGGAGCTGAAGGAATGGGCATGTACATGGTACGACCAAGAGGAGTTGAGAGAGTCGACTACATCAGCTAGATTGTCAGAGTATCTTCTTGAGGGTAGATTGGTTGTCAATGGACCAACACCAAGCCCTAGTTTTGTATTCTTGTACTAGTGGATGTATGAGGGCCATTATCCATGGTACGGGAGCCATAAACTGTTGTATTATTCAGTTTGATTAATATAATGGAGTTGGGTTATTGTACAAAATTGTAAAAAGTTGTTTATATTTTGTGCACTAGTAGAATCACTGTTGTTTATATTTCGCTGTGCAAACTAGTTTCGTTGTGATCTTTGGTTTGGTAGCGTCGGTGATTTAAGATTCTATCATAGACACCAAGGTCATGGAAAAACAACACTTCTCTGCTCTCCAAATTGCACTCATTTTTTGCACAATGAGGGAAAGAACCAAAAATTGACTTAGATAGAGTCTTGGGTGTGCATGGGCGATTTTTTGGTTCATGGTGCATTTTTATTGCGATTTTTTCATGATTTTATTAATGGTAAAAAAATTGATGTTTTTTGGTTGAAACATCGGTGTCATGAAAAAAATCGCGATTTTCCAATTCTATCGTGATGTTTGCAACAATAATTTTGTTTGACTGCAAATTTTATGGCAAAATGGAGGTCTAAAGGTTTGAGGGCACATTTCATAGGTTGAACTAAATAGAGTGAATTTGAATCGAACAAGATGAACCTGAGCTAAACTTCAAGCCTCAAGGTTTAAATTTGACAAACCCTGTGACATTGGTTTCGACATAAGGAAGAGCAATCAATAAATGACAAATGTATCGACTTAATACCTTAGGTTGACCCAAAATTTGTTTGTGGACCTTTGAAAATGGTCCTCTTCTTCAAGTCCATCATGACAAGATTGGTGTTATGTTCCCAAACAACTCTGCATTTACCCTTTTCAAACTTCCTTGATTATGTTGATAGGTGCTTCTACGCCGTGGTATGGTAGAGATGTTGTCATGTGGGTAACACTATTGTCATCATATGTCAGCTTCATTTTTTCTTTTTCTTTTTATAATAAATAATAATAGTAATATCGAGTGTTAGCTAAATATAGATATTAGCATGGATGCACCTAAACTTTGGATCTATCAAACACTAAGAGGGATCAAATTTTTTAAAGTGCAAACATTTTTCTGTGTGGAAAACTTGATGAAAGGTTTCCACCTTGAGGCATTGGATCCCTCTCGACGCTGGATAAATCTAGGGTTTAGATAGATTTATGTTGGTATAATCTCAATTACAATATTCATATCATTCATATAAATCTAAACATTAATCACACACATACTATGATACTAAGATTGCATATTCTCAACTATATTATAAGCAAATGAAGAAATTCCGTAATTCCATATTGGCAGCTATATTAATAACACTAGAAGAATTCTATAATCTCAACTACATTGATTAAAGATAGGTACTATTATTCATTGTAAGAAATTATATACTCTCAATAGGTGAATTATATGAACCTTTTAATGTAAATCACTACCATGATGAAATGCATGTAGTATTAATCATTGTAAGAAATTTTATCGCAATTATATTATTCATAATGGCATTGTATTAAAATTCCATAATCTTCATAAGAAGAAACTTCATAATATCAACTATATTGATAACATAGAAGAAATTCCAAAATACCAACAATAATATCAATTATATGAATATTAGTTAGGGATTTTTATTTACTTGATGAAATTCCATGTAGAGCATGGCAAGGCATTAATAGCACTACTCCATAATCTCCTAATAAGCCCATTCTCATTTAAATTCACACATTATTAACACACATGTTAACACATTAACACATTTATTTGTTTTTTCATCAACTCTTCATGCATTAATAACACTAAGCATTATAAGGGATTAATAACACTGCAATATTCACTTTTCATGTACATCTCATTGTGGTATGTGGAATCTATTTCCTTATCTAGAATCTCCATAAGGTATGCTACTCTTGGTTGATATGATTTGTTTCAATATGGATATTATTATTTATATCTAATCAACTCTCAAGTTGGTAAGTCATTAGTAACTCTACTTGCAATGTTTACTTTTCAAGTAAATCTCATTTTGATACGTGGAAACTAATTCCACATTTTGATATGTAGAAACTAATTCCTTATATAGAACCAATCTAAGGTATGTTAATTTTGGTTGATATGATTTGTTTCAATGTACATATTTTTATTTATATCTAATTTATTTTTTGTTTGATTTGATTATTATTATTATTTTTTTTTTACAGAAACGGTTATGGGATTTCATTAGATACTTGGCATAAAGCTACAACTCAGTTGACAAATAATGGAGCTGATTTCTGAGCACCTCTCCAACAAGAGGATCAAGGCGCATACGCTTATGAATTGTCTCTTCTTACATTTTACAATGAGCTCTATTTCTGTTATTTGCCCTAGCTTGTGAATGCATACAAATTGCTTCAATAATATGTAGTAAAACATGGAAGATTAAGGAATTGGGTCCCATGATGTTTCTTTGTCTCTGAGAATAGTCCCAGCAAGTCGCTGGACTGCCTTGTTTGCTTCAATGTCTGCCTCTTTGTTATTTATTCTCAGCGCATGGAAAAATTCCAATTTCAAGGGCTTTTCCATATCTTTGGCTCTTGTGATCGTCCTTGCAAGACGCAAATTTGCTGGAGTAGAGTTTGTCGCCATTGTTTTGACGATGACCTGCGAATTGCCAAAAACATTGACCTCCTTAAGTCTCAACTCTTTAAGCAGCTTGATCCCTTGGAGAAGGAAGGGCCAACACTTTAGCTTGCATGCTAGAGGAGTGACCCAGTCCCCAAGCATATCTGTGAGTAGGAGTTCCTTCTGTATTTATTATGAGCCCTCCCGTGCTAGCAATTCCTGGATTTCCCTTGGCAACCCCGTCAAATAAGAGAGAGAGAATTGTTTGCTTGGAAATCCAGGACTGAAAGTCTTCTTCATTTTTTCTGATTTGCCATTCTTTGGGAGAAACGAGGATGGTGGTCGATTTTTGGAATTGGAGATTGAGTGCAACACCCAACTCAATGTCTTGTTGGCAAAGATTTGAATCATCCATTCTGTCTCTCAGGGATTCATTTAGTTGACATTTTACTGTGGTTGCAACAAGTTTGAAATCCTGCTCTTTGTTTCTGAATATCCTTCTATTCCTCTCTAACCAAATTTGCCAACTGATGAATTTGGGAAGAGCAGTCCAAGCTGCTATGATTAGTTTGCTTTTTGGGTTTGGACCTGGGTATTTGGCCAGCGATCCAGTAAACAGATCCGAGATAGTGTAGGGGAGAGTGAAGCTAGATTTCCAAGCTCCTAGGAGCTCTTGCCGGATATGGGCTGCAAATCTACACTCCAACATGAGATGAAGGGCAGATTCAGTCTTGTCTTTACATAACATGCATCTTGAAGGGCCAAAAAATCCCCTCTTCTGCAACTTGTCATCTGTTAGAATTTTTTTATGGCAGAGCAACCAATAGAAATGATCAATTTTCGGGATGGAGGGGAATTTCCATATCCCAATCCAAGGAGCAGGGTCTGGCTGAACGTAGGGCCTTTCCAAGCTTTTAATGTACCCCTGTGCCACCGAGTAGCCTTCACGCAGCAGACCCCAACCTCGGGCATCTTTCCTCCAAGCGTGAATGGGAGCCAGCCCGTGTAGGAGGTTATAGAGCTCTGCGCAGTCACTTTAGAGAGCAGGAGGGACCGGGCGCTGCTTCCAGCCTGTCCAACTATTACCGCTCTAGCACGATATATCCCACAACGAGATAATATGGGTGTCCGTCATCCACTTCCGCAGCGCGTGCAAGGGGTTCGTTTCAGCCAGCGGGGGCCTGTTCATGATGAGATCTTCCCAAATGTTAATGTATTGGCCGTTCCCAGGGATCCAGAAGGCCTGCGCATTCACCAAAGGAGCTGCTTTGTTGCTAAGAATGCTGAAGGGAGATCTGAGGTGGGATTTGGGCTTATCCAAGCAGCGAGGTCACCTTCCTCTGAAGTATTTTTTCCATAATGCTAAATGTGCCCAACCTAGGTTGGGAGCTATAATTCTCCAAATCAGTTTCGCTCCCATGGTTAAATTTTGAGCACAGAGATTTTTAAAATTCAGTCCTCCCTCCTGAAGTGGCTTGGAAACAATTTCCCAGTTGACAAGTGGGATTTTCTTTTCATTTTGCTTGCCTCCCTTCCAGAAAATTTTCTAACAAGATCCTCCATCTTCTTGAGAATACCCACAGGTGCTAAGAGAACAGAAAATTGGAATAATGGAAGACTGCTGAGAACTGCTTTGATGAGGACTGCTTTGCCTACAATATTGAGCCAGGAGGAGCCCCAGGCCTGCTTTTTTGTTTTGAATTTCTCTAGCTGAGGGTTCCAATCTTTGCTCAAGGCCCTCTTGAGGAAGATAGGCCAAGATATTTGAAAGAGGTCCAATTTGAAGAGGCTGCAAAGCTGTAAAAATTTTTGTTTTCCCACCCCGGTTTTCAGTTTCTCCTTATTTCTCCCATGTAGTTAAATGCCCTTTCCCATAACCATACATTCAGCAAGCTGAAAAAAATAAATTCGCTGAAAACACAAATTTTGAAAATTTTACAAAATGCTGGAAATTGCAGAAATAAAAATCAGCAGTAATAAACAGCCATTAAAACACATTAAAACACTGATATTTTTGGTCAACGTGACCCTGAAAAACCCCCTACAACTCTTGGGGAAAACCAGTTTGAGAGCTCTTCTTTATTTTTGAAAAATGTCTTTTTACAGTAAGAGAAATATTCAGCAAAAATCAGCAAGCAAACTTTTACAACTTATCTCAGCCTTGCTGAAAAACTGTCCTGCTGAAACTTCGCTGTTGTTACTCCGCTGCTGAAACTCCGCTGCTGATACTCCGCAGCTCACTGTCCAGAAATATCCCTTGCTCTCTTGCTCTCCTTCTCTCAATCTGCTCATGAAAGAATTGAATCGAACGTGATCTTTTCCTCATTTTCCTCCCTTAATATAACTCCAAGTGACTTTTGGGTGATCCAAGTGACTTTGGGTGATCTCTAAATCCAATGGCTGAAATAGATTTAGATCAATGGCTGAGATTAAATGCTCATTTAAATCTCACTTTTTATTTTTTAATTCACCCCACTTTAATAAAGACCCACTTGTCATTTATTTCCAAAGTCACTTTTCCTTTCTAATTTTACATTAACTTTATTAAAGTCACTTTAAAATTAGACTTTAGTAACTTTATCACTTAAAGTCACTTTTAAATTAGATTTTAACTTTATAAA
>APFE031212770.1:17534-55276 GCA_000404065.3 Pinus taeda | reverse complement strand
GATACTCCAACTCCTGTGATCTCCTAAAGGCCCTGTCCTCCTCGAACTTCACATCCTGTCTGACAACAACTCTCCTCTGTGCAGGGATGTAAATCCGAAAGGCCTTTGAGGTCTCACAGTAGCCCACAAAGATACCCTTCTCTGCGGTTGGGCTCTAGTTTGGTCCTCTTCTCCTTGGGTATATAGGAGTATGTAATGCATCCAAAGATATGAAGATGACCAATATCAGGCTTCTTCCCAGAGAAAGCCTCCTCCGGAGTCATGTGCCCCAAGGCACGATGCGGACTCCTGTTCTGCAAGTAAACAGCTGTGTTGCAGGGCTCTGCCCACAAAAACAATGGCAACCCCTGATCATGTAACATGGCTTTGGCAGCCCCTATGATGGATCTGTTCTTCCTCTCCGCAACCCCGTTCTGCTGGGGTTGTAAGGAACAGTGAACTCCCTCCTGATGCCTGCCTCCGCACAATAGTCAACAAACTCTCCAAGGGTGTACTCTCCTCCATTGTCCGACCTCAGGGACTTGATCTTCCGACCTGTCTGTGTCTCCACAAGAGCTCTGAACTCCTGAAACCGCTTGAAGACCTCACTCTTGGTCTTCAAGAAATAAATTCAGGTCCTCTTGGAGTGATCATCAATGAAGAAAACATAATACTCATATCCACTCAAGGAAACATGAGACATCCAACTGCTCACATCAGAATGTATCAAATCAAGTATCCCAGTCGCTCTGCTGTCACTGCTGGGAAAAGGGGATTTGGCAAACTTGCCCATAGCACAACATCTGCGAGTATCAAAGTGATCAGTGCTGAAATCTGGCATACCTGTAGTGATCTCCCGCAAGGTCCTCAAGGCTCCATGATACATATGTCCCATCCTGCGGTGCCAAATCTCACACTGCTCAGGACTGCTAGCTCTGGTATTGGTACTACTACTCAATGCCAAAAGGGGCTGGAATGCAAACCTGCACACCTTTGCATGGCGTACACCTATCACTCTAGCTGACTCAGCTAGATCACCCGTGGGATACATCAACACCTGTCCTCCCCTGAACAGTACCTCATATCCTCTGTCCTCCAAAGCTGAGACAGATATGAGGTTCTTCCTCATCCCTGGCACATAAAGAACCTCTGTCACTTTCAAAGGAGGTTTGGACTCCCTCTGAAATGTCACTGTCCCCACCCCGACTGCTCTAACAACTCTGTCATCACCGAGTACTACCTCAATATCAGTGCCACTCTCTGAAAGCTCTGAGAAGTACTCACGGACTCCTGTCATATGACGTGAAGCCCCACTGTCTACATACCAGATACCTGTAGATGCTCCGCTAATCGAGGGAAAAGCCTGCTCCCTCTGAACCTGTATGGCAGGTGATTTTGCACTAGAGGACTCACACATAGTGAATGCAAACTCCCGGTCAAAACGACCTGCAAAGTCCTCAATCTTTGCTGATGCTGCCAAACTCTGGTCCTTCCCCTTCTTCTTCTTCTTCTCCGGACACAACTGCATAGTGTCCCATCTTTTGACAATTCCAACATTTCACCTTGGAATAGTCCTTCTGTGTGTTTACCTGTTTACCTTTACCTTTGCCTTTGCCCCCACCACTGCTTGTGGAAGCCTGCTTCTTCCCTTTGCCTTTCTTGCCTCCTGCCACCAGTGCTACATCCTCATCCTGCTCAACTGGCTTGGCTGCCCCAAGCTGACCTTTCCTGATCTCTGTCTGAATGCAATCATCCCAAAACCTCTCCCATGTGGGAAGGGTCTCACGTGCACAAACCCCATCAGCAAAGTTCATCCATGAACGGGGGAGGCCATTTACCGCAATCCGCACCAACTCAGTGGGTGGAATGGCCTCTCCAATCGCTGCCAACTCATCTCTCACATTAGTAATCTTAGTGAGATATCCAGCTGCACTATCATTACCCATCTTAATGTTTTTCAGTTTCTCCTTCAGAACCATTTTCCGGTTCTCATTGGTACTCTGGTAGAGATTGGACAATGCTGTCCACATCTCATGGGCATTGCTCTTTCCTCTCACATGAGGAATGCAATGGTCTTTGATTCCGTCTAGAATCAGCCTCTTACCCTTGTTGTTCTTTTTATTATAAGCAGCCAACTGAGTAGCATCAGTAGGCACAACAACAGGGGTCTGAGTGGTATGCACCATGATATCCCAGACTTCTGCCTCCTCAAATATACTCTGCATTCTCTCCTTCCAAACGCTGTAATTTGTATGCCCATCCAACCTATCCTCCACCCTCAATCCCAATGACATCCTGTTGTCCTAAAACTGAAAAATAGCACTGTTGTAGTAAAGATAAAACTTGTTGTTTATGAAAAATCAGCGTGCTGGAATTTTCTGAGTGAAAAATCAGCAGCTGTAATTTTTCTCTTTTGCTGTCCCAAACTGCCCTTCAGCACTCAAGCTCTAATACCATGTTAAAATTTCTGTTTTCCCACCCCGGTTTTCAGTTTCTCCTTATTTCTCCCACGTAGTTAAATGCCCTTTCCCATAACCATACATTCAACAAGCTGAAAAAAATAAATTTGCTGAAAACACAAATTCTGGAAAATTTACAGAATGCTGGAAATTGCAGAAATAAAAACCAGCGGTAATAAACAGCCATTAAAACACATTAAAACACTGATATTTTTTGTCAACGTGACCTTGGAAAAACCCCCTACAACTCTTTGGGGAAAACCAGTTTGAGAGCTCTTCTTTATTTCTGAAAAATGTCTTTTTACAACAAGAAAAATTCCAGCAAAAATTCCAGCAAAATTTATTTTATTTTATTTTTTATTTTTTTATTTTTTTTCAGCAAGCAAACTTATCCGTTTTTAGCCCAACGGATCACCTGGAAACTTCTCAGTTTTCAGCAAAAATCAGCTTTTTCTGCTTGTTCTTGCTGTTGTTCTGCTTGTCTTTCTGCTGTTCTGATTTTGCTGAAGAGCTGCCTGGTATGTGTGCCAAACTGCTGCCTCTTTCTCCTTCTTGTCCAGAAATCTCCCTTGCTCTCTTGCTCTCCTTCTCCCAATCTGCTCATGAAAGAATGAATGATCTTTTCCTCCTTTTCCTCCTTTAATATAACTCCAAGTGACTTTTGGGTGATCCAAGTGACTTTTGGGTGATCTCTAAATCCAATGGCTGAAATAGATTTAGATCAATGGCTGAGATTAAATGCACATTTAAATCTCACTTTCTATTTTTTAATTCACCCCACTTTAATAAAGACCCACTTAGTCATTTATTTCCAAAGTCACTTTTCCTTTCTAATTTTTCATTGACTTTATAAAAGTCACTTTAAAATTAGACTTAGTAACTTTATCACTTAAAGTCACTTTTAAATTAGATTTTAACTTTATAAAAATTATAAAGTCACTTTAGGAGAAAAATTAAAATCTTTTGGACACTTTTCCCTAGGCCAAAGATCAAAGCCTAAGGGAACCACCTGTCCTCCGGTACCAAATTTCAACAATAGGATCACACTATAAATGAACACTCTAATTTTGTGTCTCCAAGGAAAACTTTGTCTTAGTTTTGTTTCTGATTTGGGTATCAAACTGAATTTTGTTCAATGATTTGTGTATCAATTAATTTTAGTAGATCATCCATGGGAGGTGGGCAATCCTATGATAATACTAAGGAACAAACCATTGACACAATGTCATAGATTTTTTTATAATATAGTGTGAGTGAAAAAGACATTATAATCGACTCCTAAATCAAATTCAAACATCCATTAAAAAACACTACATCAACTTTGTTGAAGTCAAGTTGACTCCCCTAAATGGACATGTCGGTTCAATTAAACTTGTATAAATTGACACAATGACCCCTCCATTTGAATATTGAACTCGGTCAAGGAAGCATGGACAAGTAATTGGACTTGAGGAAGGAACTCGGTGAGATAAAACGATAAAGGAGTTTGTAAAGGAAAGAGAAGTTTGGTACTATGGATGTGAGGTAACAATAATGCAGCCTGAATTCTGTTTGGAAAAAAAAAATCAATCTTGCCCAAATTCTATGGTTTGTCTCTGTATAAGAAGGCTGAATATTTCTGTGCAAATAAGAACAAAGTTTTGTAGTATATCCTCGATGAAAATAACCTTGATTTGTGATATATCTTCTGTGAAAGCCAGGGAAAATCTATAATATATCTCTGTGGAACCTAGCGAAAATACAGGGCTTGGATCTGAGGCACACATTTGTGACAGAGAAGTGAAGTTCTAATTATATATCTATGACAATGACCAAAGTTCTGAAGCATATATTTGTGACAGAGGAGCGAAGATTTGGCGTTTATTTTCTGTGGAATAGGATGAAAACGTTTGTGGTTATTCTTTGTGAACAGGCCAAAATTATTTATGGAAGGGGTGGAGATTACCTGTCACCTAGTATGTAATCAATTCTATGGACACAGGCTGAAAGTATTTGTCATCAATTCTAATGAAGCTACCAAATAGTGATGTTGGTGTACAAGCGAAGAGTCCTTTTTTTATAGTAGGATTTTGAGCAACCTTGTTGACCATTTTTTGAATCAACCCTCAAGTAAAGTTGGAGCAGATTGTGGTAACATTCCAAAGTACACCTTAGAGACATTTTGGAACTAATCCTTGAGGCCATCCTGGAGCAACATTGAGAGCCCTTTTTGAAGACATTCTTAAGAAGATCTTGTAGCCTTCCTTGGAGCTAATTTTGGAGCAAATCATTGAAATATGTTGATCAAACCTTGAGGTGATGTTTGAAGCATTTGTGGAGGAGCCCCTTGAGTGACTCTATAGGAACCATATTGGATTACTCTTGAAGACACTTAAGAGGAGATTTTGGAAACTTCCTAGAACAAACCTTGGAGCTTGTTTAAAGTAGATTTGAAGTTGATATTAAATAGATTTTAGAGCAACCACTGAAGAGATTGAAGAGAATTTAGACCAGTCTTTGTAGTCCTTCTTGAACCAGACCTTGAAGACTAGCTTGGAGCCTATATTTATAGGTAAGAATTGGAGTATTTATACAAGGTTGGAGTCTTGTGAAATACTAGGTTGGAGCCTAGATTGAGATTTGAGGATCTGAGTCCTCATTATTTTATTATTAAAATTATTTTTCTTATTCTACACCTTGTGCTCTGATAATATAATAATATATAATTGGCATAATATAATAATTGTAAGAAATATTGATACCCCCCTCTCAGTATTTCCAACAAGCTCATATATTAATTCTTCTTATAATTAATAAAATAATAATAATAATTTAAATTAAAAGTTATATTTAGTTAATTTCTTATGATTTTATTTTTTAACTTTGATAATATGAGATGTATTATGAGATAAGTGTTTTGATGTCTATCCATATTTACTAGTCATTTAATTTATGGTTGTGTTAATACATGATTAAATAATATTATTTTTTATTTTTATTAGTACATGATTATATGATATTGCATTTATTTTATTATTAATAAATAGTTATTAATGAATGATCATACGTGTAAGATGGTATTTTAAAAGTTAATTATATTTATTTTATGGTTAAAAGGAATGTTTATTTCTCATCCATATTCAATTACAACAAATTACAAGATAAAATTTATAGTAATGACTTATAATGTTGTTGTTGAATGTGAGTAGTCCCTCAAAACAGTTATTTCTCATTATATATTATATATATATATATATGTATATATATATATTATTTATAAATATTAATATAGTGAAATTTTTTCTTCATCAATGAAAAATTGTAATTTATAAAAAAACAAAATTACGTGTTGTATATGCTCCAAGAGCATTCAATCACACCAGTCAAAATCGATGCCTAGAAAGAAATAATAACATAAAACGACAACATAAAACAATAAAAAATAACATTTAGACTAAGTAAATGTTGGGCTCTGAATATGTCATATTATTCAGTGTATAAATTCATCATTTATAAGGCATATTCCCACATTTATGACACTTTCCATAGTAATTATACCACCAAATTATGTTAAATGGACATTTTTTACCTTGTGGTTAATTATGATGGATTTCTTATCTTTTTAATGATTAAACATGTCTTTAATATGGTTTTATCAATGACAGTTTAATAATGTGGTCATGTGGCCAAGAAGAATGTTCAAATATGAAAACTTCTATTTCTCTACCAACTAAGTATCAATCTGGCAGTTTGATACTAGTTTCTGCACCTAAAAAAAAGGGAAAAAAAAGTCAAAATTATAAAATATGTTTTTGTTTCTCAAAACATGACATATTAAGTGCCACATGGGCTTAATATGCTGGTACATGCCTTGGAATATACCCATATCACACATATGGGATCCTAACACATTATTTAAGATACAACCAAAAATAGGTAACAATTATGAACTTCCATGGTTTTCCTCGATTTCTGTAAAAATGGTGGCAAATCTCAAGAATCCAAAAAATGATTTTTTGCAAAATATAGCAAAGGATATTGGACCTAGGTTCAAATTGTATTGCACACTAACAAAACCCTCAACCTCTAGCCCTTTAGTAAACGACCTGCAAGCAGATCGCAGTCTCACCCGAAGCGGTTATGGGAGGTTGCAGAATGAGGTTTTTGTAACCAGAGGGATATTGCGCTATGGCATCCATGTGTTTTCTTGTACTTTATACTGATCTACAACTTCACATACATAAAAGAATTCACACTAATTCTTTACTTCATAGGTTTGTGCTTATTCCATAAACATATCATAGAACAATATAACATGGATTCTTTCACATAAATAAGTAAAAAACATGCATATCAGTACATATGAACATAGATCAAGAATAAAAATACACAAGACTTTGCCAAAACTTCTTATTCTTTATTAAGGTTGATCTTTCAATACATATAAATTCTTGACCTATGCACCTAGCTGTAGGTAGTTTGTGCACTCAATTGTAGACTCTTTCAAGGCCTTTGCGCACTCAATTGCAGAACCTTCCTTTCAAGGCCAAAAATATAGACTATAGATAGAAAGTATGATTAATTCATCTATATCTCATATCTTTTGGCAAAGCATTACATCTCCTTATATATGTTTCATTACTACAAAATCATGGTCCACATACTATGGGTTTCACAAAACAATGAGCTAAAACCCTGATACCCATTACAAAATGAGGGGCTTTGACCCACCCCAAAGCCCCTAAACATTGTGCGATGAATAGAAATTCACAAACTTTGCATGCTCCGCTCCTAAAAATGCAAAGTCTTTGACCAAAACTAAACCAATTTGGGTTGCGCCCAACAAGCCCCCAACATTGACATGTGACTCATCCTGAATCACTCAGCTGTTGTGCCCCAAATCTTTGTTGTGATGCTCATGTAGGTGACATTATACTAGTGAAGTATTTCTGCTATATGTTTCTCCTCTAGACATACTTCTTCCAACAATGCCTCTGTGGTTGGTCCAAAAGTATTTTGTAGCACTTCTTTCTCCCTTCGTCATAGCTTTGTGAGCTTAAGCTTACTGTCAACTACCTATGATAGCTATAAGGCCTCATCCTACCATGGTTGAGTCATTTCTATCAAAATCTTCTCCTTTCGCCGAAGGTCTTCAATCTACTTTTGAAGCGTTGTTCCTTCTATGATCCTTGCAAGCCTTTGCGAGACTGGTAAGGTCTTCACAGTTGCCCAGATTTTGTCCAACTACTTCTGCTTTGTCTAGCGCTCCTCTTCAATCCTTTTAATATTTGGATCCTCCTGTATTGAGGTCCAAATCTGCATGCTTTCATCTAGTAGTATGGCATAGTCTACCACTATGTCAGCGATGCCTTTCAATGTAGATTTCAAATCCTTTTCCCTCTGCTCACGTACTTCCAGTGGAATGACTAGCTGTGACCTCATTTGAAACTCAGTAATCATGAATTCATACTCAAACTTCATTTCTTCGAGCTTATTTTTCGAGTCTTCTTATCATGAGGGAAAGCTTCACGACCTTGTCTACTCGTGACTCCTCTTCGCAGACCTTCACGTTCAAAACTGTGCTACAAGTATCTACAATGAATTTTTGCAGCTGCTATTGTTTTGGGCATGCTCCATCCGTTTCCTTTATCAATTGATCGAGCTCCTTCTTCAGTAAAGCTCTGTCATTCTCCACCTAAATGCTTAGTAACGAAGTGTACTATTCTCGCTCCTTTAGTTCATTTGTAATATTTTGATGGAACTCATGTAATACCTGAATTGGCAGCATG
This sequence comes from Pinus taeda, assembly GCA_000404065.3. Taxonomy (NCBI): domain Eukaryota; kingdom Viridiplantae; phylum Streptophyta; class Pinopsida; order Pinales; family Pinaceae; genus Pinus; species Pinus taeda. The sequence goes on along the minus strand of APFE031212770.1, from coordinate 47,070 downwards.
ACAATGTTCATGTTGACACTATCCCAAGATTTTTCTTGTCCTCTATCCTCTGGTGATTCAAATTTCAATGCTCCCACTGGTACCTGTAAAATCATTGCTCTAAATGTTGTTTCTATTCGTCGCTCTGGCTACGATAGTTAGCCTATCTGTGTTGGTTGTATGGTTGTTTGTGCCATTACCTTTAACTCTATGATGCCTTGCTGCACCTCTATCAAGATTGTTTTGTAGCGATTATCGACCTTGTCCCGGGTCTTAGCCGTTACTTCCTAGACCGTCTCCCCAATCTCATCGATGTTCCCATCATTGAGGATGAGCAGTATCACACCCTTAGATTTTCTCACCTTTTGTTTCTTCCTTAGGCCTGACATAGTTACTGTAGGTACCCTCTTTTTGATACTGAACCTAGGGACTATTTCTGTGATCTTTCTTACCCATAACTCTTCTACCTTCTTCTTACCTTTATCATCTTCTGTCACAACTCTACTCTTGGTTATGATGTTGATGCGCAGTTCATCCTCCCTTGGCTCAACGATCATCAATTGAATATTTTTTGTGGGTTGCTAATTCCTTTTCTTCTTCATCTTCATGATAAGGGTGGGACATTCTTCTATTACATGATCAAAATATTTACAATAAATGTAGGTTGTAGTAGGGTTCTGACAGTCTCTTGTGCAGTGTCTTTGCTGTCCACAGTTATAACAGATAATCTGGTCACATCCTCGACCAGCTCCTCCTCCTCATCCCTAGAATCCTCCTCAACCATCATGTTGGCTTGGATCCTCACGTGTATGTCCTTCAACTTGCAGTGTATAAGCGTCAAGATTTTATTCCATCATCAAGTCATAACTTCGACAATTATTCTCATCATGGCCCATCGACTTACAAAAGTTGCAAAAGAGATTCTTTGGGGTCTTTACGTACTTTTGTAATAAATAATAATCTTCATAGATATGTTGGCCTCTCGTTCTACAATCTTGCACCACAAACTTGATCCTAGGTTTACTGGATTAGGTGCTTCACTTGCCAAGTAATCTCTGAACACGGGCATTGATCCTTATAGTGGCCCTCCAATTTGCATTTTGTACACCATACTTTAGATCTAGTTTCTTTACCTTTCTTGAGATCTTGCAATTCCAAGGTCAAATTTGGTAGCTAACTCTGAATTTTTTGTACTCTTGCATGAGTATCTCTGATCAGCGAGGCTTCTAGCTTCATTGCAATATCCAATGCCTCGGCTTGAGTCGCTATATTTTGTTGCGTCAAGGGTAACCTGATATGCGGTAGCAACGCAACTATAAACCATTATTTATGTTGTTCTGGGGGTATGTTAAATCTTACTTGTCCCATTAACACCTTGAATCATTGATCCAACTCCCACACAGACTCAGTAGCCGTCTATTTCATTTGCTTCAGCTCTATAATACATTGTGATTTTGATTTTGACTTCTTGAATTCTGATACTTGCTCTTTCTTAATACCATCCAACGAAGCAGCCTGATTAGTCACATAGTACTTCACGTACCATGTCAGTGCTCTTTCTCGTAGCGTCGTGATGAGCAGTGCCTTCTTTACATTTTCGTTAGTGAGTTATCTTGCTTTCCATACTGCATTAGCTACAAACTAGAACTAGTCAGGATCCTCTGATCCAAGGCCTCTGAAGATAGGCAGCATAATGTCATCGTCCATTTTTCTTCTTGGGGGGTTAGGGGGAGGGGGAGAGGGCATAACAGAAATTATGTTGAGGGGGGTGGGGGGTAAAGGGAGTAAATGGATGGGGAATCCCAAATATGCCCTAACGTTTTTCAACTCCTAACTTCGATGCACCTTCATGATGGGAGGGGGAATATTGCGGGGTTACGGGGTTACTTGCTTCTTCGTCACTCTCACACCCACCCAACAAGGGACTGTAGTCAGTCTCAATAAAGTTCTTTGGTCTATTCTCTACTCTATATCACTTCCCACTTCGCGTAGATCCTGGTCTTGGTTTAGACTTATTCCCTCTTCATCAAAACATTAATCTGAATTCATTCGTAGTACACCCGTTTCACATAAAATCATTTTAATCCACAGCTTCAAAGAGTTTAGGTACTTACCTTGCGGAACCTTGAAAAATCTTTGATCAACTTCACTATAAGATATAGTTGTGTCTATTGTGAATTCAGTAATAAATTCTCCCAGGATACTGTTAATCCAAAAATCAATCGCTCTTAAGATCCTATTGTTACTATTCTTGTGACTTCGTATCAATTCAAAGCTTCACGTGGTAGGCTCGTCGTTTTTGAAACAAGTCTTATGCTTGATCAAAATTGATACCCATTCATATAGTTCATTAGAAAATTTCACGAAGAAGATCTCATGTTGTTCTGTATAGAGATACTTCTGCAACCAAGCTTCAGTCGATAATCACGCATTTCTGTTTTCTTGAACTGCAAATTATCGCTCTTTTTGTTCAACCCACTTCTGGATTTCTTTCTTTGACAAACGCCAAAACAAATTCCTCAAATAGATCTTGGTCCCAACAATGGAACCATTTGTTGGCTTAAGGGGCTTGGACCCAAGTTCAAAGTGTACTGCGCACCAACAAAACCCTCAACCACTAGCCCTTTTGGCAATGACCTGCAAGCATATAGTGGCCTCACCCGAAGCGATTATGGGAGGTTGCAGAACCAAGTTAAGGGAGGTTGTTGTGGCATCCATGTGTTTTCTTGTATTTTATACTGATCTACAACTTCACATACATAAAATACTTCGCGCTAATTCTTTACTTCACAAATTCATGCTTATTCTATAAACATATTAGAGAACAATGAGATAACATGGATTCTTTCGCATAGATAAGTAAAAAGCATGCATATCAGTACATATGAACACAGATCAAGAATACAGATACACAAGACTTCGCCAAAACTTCTTCTTATTTATTAAGATCGATCTTTCAATACATACAACTTCTCGACCTGTGTACCCAGCTGCAGGAGCGTTGCGCACTCTGCTGCAGAATCTTTCTAGTCCTCTGCACACTCAACTGCAGAGCCTTCCTTTCAAGGCCAAAAATACAGACTACAGACATAAATTATGATCAATTCATCTATGTCTCATATCTTTCAACAAAGAATTACATCTCCTTATATATGTTTCATTACTATAAAACCATGGTCCACATACTATCGTTTCGACAAAACAATGAGCTAAAACCTTGATACCCCTTACAAAATGAGGGGCTTTGACCCACCCCAAAGCCCCTAGACATTTCACGATGAATAGAAATTCGTAGACTCTACATGCTCCTCTCCTCAAAATAAAGGATTCTTTGATCAAAACTAGACCAATTTGGGCTATGCCCAACACTTAGAAATCAAGCCGTTTCCCAAAATTCAATATGGTTTCAAAGTTACAACTAGTTCTTTGAAGTAGATTTGTACAAAATTTCTGAAAAAAAATGAATTAACAAAAGTATCTAAACAGTCAACTTCAGGCATGGTTTCTGAGGCCAGGGAATTCAATAAGGAAATTCCAATACAGTATTTTTTTATAATATGTTAAATTAGGCTCCATAGAAACAACTCTCTAAAATACATCATAGTCAAGGAGATCAGGTTGGTTCTCATTACAAAAAACCAGATTTTTGAGATTTTCCTCTGAAAGTTATAAATTCATTTTCTGAGTTTAGGGGATTAGATCTTATCCTTACTCATTGGTTTTTATGCGTAAATAGAGCCTCATAGGACTGAGAAAGGGGATCATGAATTTGTAATTGAACATTTGTAAGGGGGAGAAATATTATTTTAATTCTATTATGTTTCGTTTCTTTATGAATTCTTTGTAAATTGTATTTTGTTGAAGGTTAATAAAAGTTACAGTTGATGATTTATTGAGTTTTCGAAGAATTTAAGCATGTGATTTTTTCAGCTACCTTGTTGGTGGTGGCAAGCGCCCACAGTCCCCAACATTGGTATGCTTTATTGTATGATTTTAGTTTTATATTAAAAGTGATAATTAATTGTAAGTATTGTTTCCAAATTTTCAGTATTTAGTAACTGTGTGTGGATTCATTGTACAATTGACTAGGTATATGCATACTTCTAATATGATTTATTTTTTTCATACTATGTAATAATTTATTTAGATATGTTATATATATGAGTATGGACCATACACTATTACAACATTTCCTGTACCTATTAACGAAATATTTGATTTGGCACCTGTAATCAAAATATTGTTACATTCATCCTATTTTGGTACCTGTATCCTCGATAGGTCGATATACCTTAGATGATGTTAGTATATGCATAAGGCTAAGTAATGTGTATACTATGGATTTAATGAAGTATTCCATTTGTGTGGTGCACTTTGATTATCAATTGCTTCATCCCATTTTTCTTAAGTAGATCGCTTTAGGGTTACTTTACAAATTCTAAATTTCCTTTGCAATTCATTGTTGTGTGATTTATCTTTCCAACATTAAGTTTGTTACTATAGGAACAAGTCAGGACCCATATTTCGTATTTCATGTGCCGACAAATGGGAACTCTTGACACCATTTCATTCTTCCTATACTAATTCATTTCCAACAATAGAATGAATGTCATAGTGTTTATTATTTTGCTTGATTGCTTTCCTTTTAGGCAATGTCTTTTATTTCTCAATGGTGTGAAAAGTAGCGGCTCTAATCCTGTGTTTCATGTGCTTGCATATCTAACTCTTGCGATCACGGATTCAATAATTAAATTTTGGAATTAGAATACATATAATTCCATCAACAGTAAAAATACTTAGTTACCCTTTTCTTCCATTTCTTCTTTTCCACATTCTACCAACCTCCTAAATTTTGAGTGATATTAACAATTTCTAGCTAGTTTTCTTCTACTATCATCGTATTTTCCTTATCTAAGTCTGATCTCTTAGATACATGAGCTCGCTTGTAACCTCCCATCTCTTTTCCAATGGACATCGTCTCCTTCTGCAATACTAGGATTGAAATTCTTGCTACTTCTCGCTTTCTCGAATTTGGAACCATTGTTCCATCTTGTTTTCCTCCTCCATGTGATATTATTATTTCTTGTGGATTTTGTTTGACCTCGGGTGTGGGATTACCCTGTTTTCCTTTGTTCTCCTCTTCTGAGAGACGTTGTTCTAGAAATTGCCATCCCTTGGGCCGTTTTGCTTCTTTTTCTTGCTTGAATATTTCTTTACTTGGGGGAATTAATTTTGTAAATGAACTATTTGTAGACAAATTCGACATCTAAATGTCATATTTTTAAAATCTAAAAATTGGTTCCAACACTTTTTATCATATAACAAATGAATGTGTTTGAGTAAACATTTACTAAGTTCTATCTCCACATAAATTTTGGCATAAGTAAAAATTGCTTCTTTGGTTCTCTGTGTATCTATCTTTATGTACTTACCCAACATATTTCCAATTCCTTCTAGTACTTTATGATGCCAAAAATGGAGAGGGAGATTATACAATCTGACCCACACTGGAATTTTAGATACCACCATAGTATTGGCATAAATATTTTCGAATCATGGGGTTATTAAAAGACCCGCAAATCCCAAAACCATGACCCGTCTCTCAAGAACAAACCCCTATCCTTATGTATATCAAATTTAACAATGAAGAAACACTCGGAACAAAGATGAATATCACAATTTATTGTCCAAGTATGAAAAACCCACTAAAAAAGATGCACTGGTTTTGGCTAGAAGCCATTAAATCTATATATAATTTCTTGAGATTCAAGGTTTACGCTAATAACATTTACCTATGATTGATCTACTACCATTTCCGGGACCTAATTTAGTTGTTCCACAATGTAAGGGCCAAGAAGATTAAGATTATCATATAATTTGATTAGACCTTCCATCTTCCCTTTAAGGGCATGTTTGAAAGATGTGGGTCCATAAAATTTCTTAGGTAAACCCCCCCTCAACCTCATATTGATAATTATAGGGGAGATTCATTCTATTCCATAGTCATGAAGCAGCAAGCCATGAAGCAGCAAACCATCTTGGAGAAATATACTCGTGAAGATAAATATTTCAAACTCCATTCGTATACCTTATCATTTTGGACCTCTTTAGATATTGCACCAAAAGGTCCTCCTGAGCCTCAATGAGACTAATCTTCCTTTTGGAGATTGCGAAAAAAATTGGAAAGATGCTCCCTCAGCCAACACACGTGCTTACCTGTCTTCGAGAAGATATGCCATATTTGGTTTATCGAGCCCAAATCTGATCTTGTGAAGTGGATTTCGTCCAGATTTATTGATGGATAAGGTTGATATGATGACCTTAAAGACAAATCCATCCTACCAAAGGGAATTTCTGTCAGATCTAAGGGGAGGGTGCTCATATTTGTGCAACAAAATGATTTGTTGGGCTAGAGACTGCCCTGAATGTCAATATATTTTAGGAAAGAGATTGCATCTTCGAGAAAGATAATTCTTGTGCGGAAAAAATTCATAGAGTTCACCACAGAGCTCAGATCCTCTTCACACATGGGCCGAAATCATAGAAGTAAAATGTCTGGTTCCCCTTTTTCACTTGCAAGATCGCTATGGGCCTCGCTACTTCCATAATCTTGTGCCTTCACTCATCTCCTTGCAAAGGAAATTCCCTCCCTTCATGTGTGCAGAGAGAGCCCCTGTTCATTTTTTGTTTTTTCACTGAGCAAAAAGCTCGTCAAAAACTCTTTCTCCCCTCTTCCAGGTCTTGTAAACAATGCCAGTGGCTACCCATTTCTGAGATCACCTCCTTGTTGGGTGCAACCCAACTTGGTCTAGTTTTTGTCAAAGACTCTACATTTTGAGGAGCGAAGCACACAGAGTCCACGAAGTTATATTTACCATGCAATGTTTATAGCTTTGGGGTGGGTCAAATCCCCTCATTTGTAATGGGTCTTGGGTGTTAGTTCATTGTTTTGTCAGATCCATGGTATGTGGACTATGGTCTTGTAGTAATTAAATATTTATAAGGAGATTTAATACTTTGTCGAGTAACAGTAGAAGTCATAAATGAATAATTGATCATTTTTTCTATCTTTAGTCTATATTTTGGGCCTTAAGGGAAGGCTCTGCAAATGAGTGTGTGGAGGTCTGAAAGAGTCTACAGTTGAGTGCGTAGACAACCTGCAGTTGGGTGTGCAGTTCAAGAAGTTGTATGTATTGAAGATCTATCTTAATGAAGAAGAAGAAGTTTTGGCGAAGTCTTGTGTATCTATTTTCATTATCTATGTTTATACATACTTATGCATGCCTTTTACAGAATTATGCGAAAGAATACATGTTATACTATTCTTTGATATGTTTTTGTGATAAGTGAAAATCTGTGAACTAAATCATCAGCACAAAGTTATTTATGTATGCGAAGTTGTAGATAGGTATAAAGCATGGGTAAACACATGGGTGCCATAGCGTGCATATCCCTTTGGCTAGAGAAACCTAGTTTTGCAACCTCCCATAACCGCTTTGGGTGAGACTGCGATTTGCTTGCAGGTCATTTCTAAAAGAGCCAGTGGTTGAGGGTTTTTTTGGTGTGCAGTACACTTTGAACCTGAGTCCAAGCCCCTTAAGCCAACAAATGGTTTTGTTTCCAGGACCTGGATCTCTTTGAGGGATATATTTTGGCATCCGTCGAAGAAGGAAATCTAGGAATGGGTTGAACAAAAAAAGCTAGAATTCATAGTTCACGAAAATAGAAACCCACAATTTTCGACTGAAGCCTAGTTGTAGAAGTATCTCTATACAGAAAAACACAAAATCTTCTTTGGTTCGTTTCATGTTGAACTATACAAGTGGGTATCAAAGTTGACCAAGCATAAGACTTGTTTTAAAGAAGACGAACCTAAGGAGTGGAATCCTGAATTGATACAGTGACTCAAGAATATCAATAACAGGATCTCAAGGGTTGTTGATTTTTGGATTTATATCATTTTAGGAGGATTTATTACTGTATTCAAAATAGACATGACTGTATCTTATAGCCAAGCTGAGCAAATATTTTTCAAGGGTCTGTGAGGTAAGTACCTAAACTCTTTAAAGTTATGGATTAAAACTTTTTTATGTCAAAAGGGCATAGGATCTATGCAAAGTGGGAAGCGATATAAAGTAGAGCATGGATGAAAGAACTTTATGAGATTGACTATAGTCCCCTATTAGGTGGATCTGAGAGCGAAGAAGAAGAAAGTAATCCCACAACCATGAGGCATTCCCTCTCCCATCAATAAGGAACGTCGAAGTTAGGAGTCGAGAAAAATCAGGGCATCTTTGGGATTCCCCATTGAAATACACCCCTTACCCCCCATCCACCTCCCCAAAATTCCCCTACACCACCTCCCCCTCCCCCTCCACCTAGCCCCCTAAGAAGAAAAGTGGTCGATGACATTAAGCTACATATCTTTAAAGGACTTGGATCAGAGGATCCTGACCAATTCTTGTTCATAGTTGATGAAGTATGGAAAACGAGACAAATCACTAGCGAAGACGTAAAGAAGGAGAAACTTGTTATGAAACTACGAGAAAGAGCGCTGACATGGTACATGAAGTACTCTATGACTAAGCTGGCTGCTACACTAGATGATATTAAGAAAACGTTGGTATCAGAATTCAAGAAGCCAAAGTCAGAATCACAGTGCATCATGGAGCTGAAAGAAATCAAACAGTCCACTACTGAGTTTGTGTGGGAGTTGGATCAAAGATTCAAGGTATTAATGGGAAAATTAAGCTTTAACATACCCCCAAAACAACATAAAGAGTGGTTTATAGCCGCTAGTGCCACATATCATGTTACCCTTGACGCAACAAAAGATCGTAACTCAAGTTGAAGTATTAGAGATTATGATGAATTTGGAAGCTTTGTCAATTAGAGATAATCATGCAAGAGTACAAAAATTCAGACCCAACTAGCAAATTTGACCTTGGAATCGTAAAATCTCAAGAAAGGTAAAGAAACCATATCAGAAGTATGGTGTACAAAATTCAAAGTAGAGGGCCATTATAAGGATCAATGCCTTGTGTTTAGATATTACTTGGCAAGTGGAGCACCTAATCCAGTGAACCCAAGATCAAGTTGATGGTGCGCAATTTGTAGAACGAGAGGCCAACATCACTCTAAAGATTGTTATTTATTACATAATTACATACAAACCCCAAATCAGTGGTTTTACAAATTTTTTAAATCAGTAGGCCATGATGAGAGAAATTGTCAAAGTTATGACTTGATGATGGAGTGCACTGTTGACGCTTATAGACTTCAAGTTGAAGGACATACACATGAAAAGTTAGGCCAGCATGCTAGTCGATGAGGTTTCCAAGGACAAGGAAGAGGATGAGAAGGAGGAGATGGTCAAGGATGTGACCAGATTATCTATTATAACTATGGACATGCGGGACACTATGCAAGGGATTGTCAGAACCCTACGACAACCTACAACTACTATAAGTCTTTTGGTCACATGATAGAAGAATGTCTCATCCTTATCATGAAGATGTAGGAGAAAAGGAACCAAAAGCCTACAATAAATATTCAAATGATGACCGTCAAGCGAAGGGAGGATCAACCGTGCATTGACATTGTAACAAAAAGTGGAGATGTGATTGGAAATAATAAAGTTGATGGGAAAAAGGAAGATGAAGCTCCATGGGTAAGAAAAATTATTGAAAAAATCCCATGCATTTGATATTTAGAAAGAAAAGAAAGTATTGATGGAGGAAAGGTGAAGCTTTATGGACGATTGAGCTTCGACCTCTACTACACAGCCAACATAGAAGAATAATTGCGAGATAGTACCAGTTGTGACACAATATGTGGATCCAGATATTTTGAAGTCGTTTCTGTAGACTTGCATGAAATTTTTAAGAAACCAAAAAGATGTGGAAGGATTGCAAGAATTAATAGACTCTTGTGCTTCTAAGTATCGCAAAGCGAGATCCCCACAGAGAACAACCTACATTGATGCAAGAAGAAGACTAGAAAATAAATGAGGCTTACTGCACATATTGGAGAATATGACATGGATTAGGTTATCCTAGATCTAGTATTTGATGCCAACGTCTTGCCGAAGAAGACTTGGGAATTGATGGGCAAGCCAAATTTGCAATGGTCACCAATCCAACTGAAGATGGCGAACCAATATAAGATTGTTCCTCTAGGAAGGTTGTCAGGTATCACAGTAGACATTGAAGAAGTGCGCACTACTACTGACTTTGAAGTGATCGAAATTGTTGATGATAGTAATTCCTATCTTGCGTTTCTTGGATTGGATTGGGAATTTTCTAACATGGAAATAATTAACTTAAATAAAAGGAAAATAATATTTGAAATCAACAATGTGAGATTCATTGGTCCATTAGATCCATCAGAAGAAGCGAGGTATACTGAATCTATTAAAGAGGAGTACAGTAAAGACACCATCGAAAAAATTTACTAGATAACAACAAAAGGAGAAGAATGGATCAACCCTACTGTAGATGGAAAACTGGGTTGGGAGAAAGACAGTTCCTTCATGTCAGATTTAGAAAACTGGAAAAATAGGTTACATCTAGTGTCTACAAGGCAATGTGAAAGGATCACTAAAGTAGTGTGTTGTATGATAACAGAGGTATGTGATTTACCTTTTTATGATGGTTTAGATAATGTTGATACTTTCTTTAGAGATTATGAAAGACAGGTGCCAGAATGTCATAGGTTTTTAGCTCTGGATATGGCCCTAAGAGCTGCTCATACTATATGGTGAGGTACACATAAGAAGAACATAGGATATTGGCAACAATGTTGAAGATTGATGTGGGTAAGGGTTCGTCAAGTAGAAATAGAAATGGCATATAAGTATGATGGTAAAACTAATCCTAGAGAACACATACAACTCTATATGACAACATGGAAAGATATTCCTTGAGAAGAATGGGTGCATGGCTTCATCCATACCTTGGAGACAATTCCTCATAATTGGTATTTGGAAACAGAACTACGACATGGTACTATAAGCTAGGAAGAGATGGTTGATGGATTTATAATGACATTTAATTTTGAAGATGATTGTCCACATATATATGCATTCCTTCAGATAGTTAAGACTAATATTTTTGAAAATGAATTTCCATGTACATGGCAACCTGATTTGGCAGTTACATAATGTAATGGAATGCTACAATATCACTGTAGAAGAGGAGGAAGATCCTCACAATATCGACATCATAGAATTTGAAGGCCACCGCGATGTGAATGGACCTAAAGTAGAGATGCCTGATATAACGAATACATTAAAGACAAATAATGTGAATATAGGGTCAAAAGATGAGCTGAAGTTTGCAACAATAGGAGATTACTAGGATGAAGACATAGTTAGCAAGATAATAAATCTTTTGCATGAGTACCAAGAATTGTTTCCCACTAAGTTCTTAGATATGAAGGGCATAGCAAGAGACTTGGGAGTTATTAAGATTCCTCTAAAGCCTTATGCGAAGCCTATCAAGCAGAGACCTTATAGACTGAATCCAAAATATAAGGAAAAGTTGAAGGAAGAATTAGACAAAATGTTAGTAATTGGGATCATCGAACCTGTCGAAGAGTCAGAATGGGTAAGCCCCATGGTGGTTCAAGAAACGAAGGCAAAAGGGGAATCAAATTTGTGTGGACTTGAGGAAATTGAATGATGCATATCTTCATGGCCCAGTACCTATGCCATTTACAGATGAAGTATTGGATAATGTAGGAGGACAGGAGGCCTATTCTTTCACAACTATCTTTTTGGGGTACCATCAAATCATAATTGCGCCAGAAGATAGACATAAGACAACCTTTGATATAGAATGGGGATCTTACTAGTACATAACGATGCCTTTTGGTTTGAAGAATGCTCCTGCCATGTTTTCCAGAGTTGTAGTTGTAGCCTTCAAAGAATATATACACAAATTTTTGGAAGTTTACTTCGACGATTGGATAGTCTTTAGGATGTTGAAGAAGCATATGGTGATATTGAGTTTGATGTTGGATACATGTAGATAATACCAGATATCATTGAAATTGAAAAATTGCATCTTATGGGCACCATTTGGTATATTATTGGGACATGTAGTTTGTAAGCAAGGATTAATGGTGGATCCCATGAAGATTGCAGTTATTGTGAACTTGCCAGCACCAAAAACAGTGAGACAACTATCTATGACACTGGATATTATAGAAATTTTATAAAAGGGTATGCATAGATAACTAGAATAAGGAGTTTCATGTACATGTCGATGCATATTGCATAGATTTGGGTATAGTACTAGCGTAGCTAGAAGCAGGAGAAATTGATCACCCCATAGCATTTGCAAGCGAAAAATTGTCCAAGGCAGAGAAGAAGTATAGCACAATAGAAAGAGATGGGTTAGCTATGGTATATGCATTATAGAAGTTCAGGCACTATTTGTTGGGAGCACATTTCAAGATGTTCATTGATCACTCCGCACTGAAATATTTGGTGAATAATCCTGTTTTAGGAGGAAAAATTTGTCGATGGTTGTTATTGTTCCAGGAGTATGAATTTGAGGTTGTAGTGAAGCTAGGAATATCGAATGTCAGGTCTGATCGTTTATCAAGGATAGATACAACAGAAGAACCCACAAGTATTGAAGATAACATGCCTAATGTGTAGTTATTCACAGTCAGAGTCACAGATGATCAATTCAGGAATATTATTCAGTTTCTGGCTATAGAAGTGGTGCCCGTGGAGTACACTATGAAGCAAAAGAATGATTTGGTAGTCAGAGAAACTATTTCTCGTTTATTGTTGGACACTTGTACGAAACAAGACTAGATGAAATACTACGTAGATACGTCCCTGAACACCAAAGACATAGTATTATGACAGAAGCTCATGGAGGAGTCGCAGGTGGACATTATGTAGGAAAGGCCACCATGAAAAACATCTTGAGAGATGAGCTATGGTGGCCCATAATACATAAGGACGCAAAAGAATTTTTCCAAGCGTGTGATGTATGTCAAAGAACATGGAAGCCATCTAGAAGAGATGAGATGCCACTAGTACCACAGGTGACTTTGGAGGATTTTGACAAATGGGCTATTGACTTTGTTGGACCTATCATTCCACTAGGGAAAAGGACTGGTATGAGGTATATAATCACTGCAACTGATTATTTGACAAGATGGGTCGAAACACAACTAGTGAAGGATTGTAGTGCAGAAGCTACTGCAAAATTCATCTTTGAATATATACTATCTAGATTTGGTTGCCCAAGGATTTTGATGGGTGACCAAGGGACACACTTCTTGAATAAGACTATTGAAGAATTAATCGGCAAAATTTCATGTTTACCCCCAGAAGATCACTCCTTATCATCCTCAGGTAAATGGAACAGTGGAATCTTTCAATAAGATTATGGAGAATGCATTGACTAAGGTATGCAATGTGAAGAGGGATGACTAGGATTTGAGGATAACAGTGGTATTGTGGGCATACAGGACAACATGCAAGAAATTGACAGGGTTTTCACCTTTTAGGTTGGTATATGGAGAAGAAGCAATTATGCCTATGGAGTACATTGTGCCAAGTTTGAGGATTGTAGTGTTCATAGATATGGAAGACCCTGACATTATGAAGGAAAGGATGTCATAGTTACTGGCTCTACAAGAAGACAGGTTCATAGCAAGGTTCCATCAGCAAGGGCAGAAAGCAAGGGAGAAGGCCTGACACGACAGGTGCATCAAGAAGAAGAAATTTATGGAGGAATATCTGGTACTATTATATGACAACAAATTCGTGACGTTCCTAGGAAAGTTTAAAACACATTGGTTAGGACCATATATCATCAAGAACATCTCTCATGGTGGTGTAGTGCATCTCGCAAAGTTAAATGGTCAGTTGATTCCAAGATGAGTGAATGGTAGCAGATTAAAAGTATACATGGATGAATTTGTCCTTGAAATTTCACACTCAAAAGTGAAGGGAAGAAAGTATTAGGGCCACCTGGAGTTGAAAGTGGGAACGAGACTATAAACAACTCTTTAGAATGGGACTTCATCGAACTTGGTAGATTACTGCTCGATACTCAGGATTATGATGAAGTTTGAAGGAACTGTGATGAAGAAAGGATGTTTGCACCATAAGGGAAGGTTCATTGATGTTGGCCAGAAATTTGGAAGGAAAAAGCTACTATTAAAAGGAAGTTGTCGTTAAAGGGTGCAGGAGAAACGAATTTATGAAGCATAGCTGGATGAATCTAGCACCATACCTACATTAAATGAGAAATATCTTAGCCAATCATGGAGTTTGAAATTCAAATTCGTTATAAAAGCCATATCTCTTGCCACATTTTACACTTTGTTGTCCAGAGAATTCAGTTTGAGAATTTGCAACTAAGTGTGAGAGAGGCGAGTTGTTTTATGTGTGAGAGAAGCTTCGAGGAAATTATTAGAGAATTTGCAAATAAAGGGCTAGCAGGAGTCATGGAAGCTTAGGGTGGTCAAAATGGAGCAACGAATGTACCCATGTCCCCAAGGTGCACGAGATCACCACGAAAATAGGTACGCACAGAAGCACAATCGTAGAAGAAATAGGAAAAGAGGCCAGTTGAGGTCTTCGGGTTAGAATTAAGGACATCCTTGAGGTACAAGACACTGAAGGAAGTGCGAAAAAATAACAAGGAGGACAAGGGGAAGAAACCTGCATAGAAGGGGAAGAAACCAATCCAGCAGAAGGAGCCACAAGAGATTCACGACAGTGAAGAAGAGGCCGAAGTGCACCAGATGGGGACAAAGGGCATAGAAATTCCCTCTGTGCTCCCACCTTACATGCCACCAAAGAAACCGAGTGCCAATCTAGTAAAGGACCCAAAAGACGCGAAGTTTTGCACATTCACTCCATTGCTATGGAGGAAATGTCGTTTGACGATGAAGTTTTGGGGAAGATCCCACAGCAAAAGATGGAGGACTGGGATTTCAATGATCAGAGAAAATACTCATAGTTTGAGCCAAGTAGATACCTGCAACATGTATATTACCTAGAAAGTGGAGTTACAAGGTTAGAGTCACACCGGTAGGTTTCAGGATTGTAGAGAGTAGGCTTGTTAAATATGCTACTTGTGCCACACTTTGGTAGAAGCACATTCAATACAACTTGTGTTCGAAAACTTCTCTCATTAGTACATGATGGATGCCTTTGGCTGGGGATAAGGATCCTAATCGACAAAATGTTAATCAGAAGGATTACAGGACAACCTCACCAAGGAAAATACCTCGCAGAAGAGTTTGTGGGTAAGAATCAAGACAAAGCGATGGCACAAATGATGAAGGATAAATTTTGAATAGTGAATAAATCGTGTGGGTATGAAATTAACTCCATCAAAAATCAAGGGGTACACTTCGTCACACACATCTTAGTAGGGAAGATCATGCAAAAGTGAAGAGAAAATGAGGCTCCTGCAACTGTGGTTTCTTTGGCTACGCAGTGCAACGTCGGGGTCCAATTTAACTAGGCCACCCTTTTATGTAAAGAAATTTTGGAAGACTGTAGCGAAGTGCAAGAGGAGGGGAAGACATTTTATTACACGTAGTTAATCATCATGATCATGCTAATTACATGGAAGGAGCTAGAGGATTCGCAATTTCCTCCTGCCGATGAAGATATTTTTGAAGCAATGAAGTATACCTCCCTCTCGCATACCAAGGAGTCATCATACGCAATGCAAAATAGGATTTTCTTCATAATGTTATTGATGGATTTACACATGGTGGTGAATCAACACCCAATGTTGTCACCCAGTCTATATAGGCAATACTGCAACATCGTGGATTTTAAAGCATACTTCCATCAAGTCTATGTGAAGGAAAGGACCCGACAAGGAGATGGCACCCATTGCCATATTTAGTGACAGAGGATGACTTACTCATAGTAGTACAACATTAGTCAACAAAGTGGATGACTCCACCCGATGAAGATTTTGGAACATAGAAGGGTACTACGCAGGATGCAGGTTCGAGTGGAAAGGATATGGAAAAAGAACAAGGCACGAAAGAGACAGGGCCAGAATATGAACATGGTACTCAGGAACCCCTTAGCGATGAAGGAGTATCAGAGGATTCACTATTCATCATTAAGAAGAGGGCACCTACAACAACCACATTGGGCATGAGGAAAAAGTAGAAGGCGGACAAATCTAGGGGTGCTATACCACTTGTCCTCACTGATGGGGACATCAACGAGATTGGGGAGAATTTCCAGGAGGTAATAATAGAAACTTGGGACATAATTGATGATCGTTATAGAGAAATCTTAGCTGAGGTTCAGCAGGGCATCGCAGAGTTGAAGGCACAACCAACAATAGTGAGACAACCAGAGGAAACAACTCAACTATTGTAGGCAGAGCGACGAATAGAGATAACATTTGGCATTAGGATTTTGAGGGTGCCAGCTAGAATACTAAAGTTTGAAGCACCGAAGGACAGGGAATGAGCTAAATCCTAGAGCAGCATCAACATGAACATTGTTGCACTCCCGATTTAGGTACTGCATGAATTCCACCAAAGCATAACAACTGAGTTGCAGGAGTGGGAAAAATGAACTTTGTTGTTGACCAGTCAAGTGGAAAAGGAGAAAGCTTCACGGAAAAAGGAGCTGGAGTAGTTGGCTAAGCAAAGAGATGAGGTATGGTAGCAACAACAATAACTAGAAAAAGCCATTGCAAACACTTGTAGCATAGTTCTGGAAGTTAAGTTCCATGAAGAGGAGCCACCAGCAAAGAAGGTCGCAAAACTTGCCCTCATGATAAAATAATCAAAGAATACGCTCACGAAGATTAAATTTGATTATGAAGTGCATATTTATGAGCTGAAAATAAGACTGCAACCAACCATGCCACCTAAAGTGCAGGAGCAGAGGGAGAAGGAGTTAAAATCAGCTTTGAAAGGCTTCTATGACACAATGGCAGAATGTGGACCTCACTACAGGAGGATCCAAGCATTTAGAAGATCAAGGAGGAGTTACAGGTGAAGCAAAAGTGGCAGGAATAGATCCTAGCAACTGTGAAGACCCTACCAGTCTCGCAGAGACTTGTCAACATTACTGAAGGAAAGAACCTACAGAAACAGATAGAATATATTCAGAGGAAGGAGCAGATCTTACAAGAGAGGACTCGATCGTGGTAGGATGAGGCCCTCCAACTTTCGCAGGCAATGGATGGAAAGGTCAACCAATTAAAGGAAAGGGAGAAAAAATACTACAGAATTTTGTTGGTCCAGCTACAAAGGCATTGTTGGAGGAGATGCGCCGAGAGGAGAAACAAGTAGTAGAAATACTTCAACAGTATAATGCATTCTACAATGGTATTGCAATGAAGATCAAGGGCATCGTAGCTAAGTGACTCAAGAAAAGTCACATGTGAATTTTGGGGGCTTGTTGGATGCAACCCAACTTGGTCCGATTTTGGTCAAAGACTCTGCATTTTGACGAGCAAAGCACGCAGATTCCACGAAGTTTTATTTACCGCGTGATGTTTAGTGGCTTTCGGGTGGGTCAAATCCCCTCATTTTGTAACGGGTATTGGGTGTTAGTTCATTATTTTGTCAGATCCATGATATGTGGACCATGATCTTGTAGTAATGAAATATATATAAGGAGGTGTAGTACTTTTTCGAGTAATAGTAGAAGCCACAGATGAATCATTGATCATTTTTTCTATATTTAGTCTATATTTTGGGCCTTAAGGGAAGGCTTCGCAGCCGAGTGTGTGGAGGCTTGAAAGAGTCTAAAGTTGAGTGTGCATACCACCTATAGCTGGGTGCGCAGGTCAATAATTTCTATGTATTAAAGATCCATCTTAATAAAGAAGAAGAATTCTTGGCGAAGTCTTGTGTATCTGCGTTCATTATTTGTGTTTATACATACATTTATGCATGCTTTTTACTGAATTATGCAAAAGAAACATGTTATACTATTCTCTGATATGTTTTTGCGATAAGTGCAAATCTATGAAGTAAATCATCAAAGTGAAGTTATTTATGTATGCACTTCAATCTACGTGGTGATCTTAAGGATCAATTTTGGGATATTATACATAGTTAAAGCACTTGCAACCATAAGGATGGAGGTTTGTTTCTCATGATTGGACTATTGTGGCTCGTGGTTCATGGTGGGCACTACATTAATCCAAATCCTTGGGTCGTGGTTGGAATTTCCAATCAGGTAGTTCTCTTGAATGAAAAATTTGCACAATAGATATCTTGTTTTGCATCTAGTTGTATGTACATTGGCAAGGTGAACAATGTAATGAGGCTTTGACCATCAAGCTGCTATTTTCTAGTGTTTATTATGGTAGAAATGTTTGGTTAACAAATAGTATATAGAACTTTTTTAATCTCAAGACATTAAACCTTTACTACTGGATCGGTTTCCCAGCGGGAAGGCTGGTAGAAAATCTTATTCCTCTTTGTAATACTCTATTTCAGTAATTCAGTGATGAACCTCAAACAAAAAAATGGTTGTTGTAGTTTTTATTTTGGTGGAGATTTCTTAATTATAATGATATTGTTCGTTTGTATGGATGTCCATTTCCCTAAAAATTCTTAATAAATGGTATGATATAAAAAAATTCAAATGAAATATGGCTTACTCTATAATCATATAAGTTATTTAAGAGGCATACTAAACTTAACCAATTTAGTTGAAATAAAAAAATATTACAATAATAAATGGAAGCTATACAGGAAGCAACATGAGTTGTTAAAATGGAAGCAAAATGTGCCTCTAAAATGGAAGTAAAATTCGACATTAAATTGGAAGCCATACTTGGAGATATAAATGGCTCTAAATATGAAGTTAAATTGGTTTCTTAACAGGAAATGAAATTGGAGGCCAATTAAGAAGCAAATCCCAACACTAAAAGGAAGCAAACCCATATGCTAAATAGGAAGCAAACCTTGAAACTAAAATGAAGAAAAGCATGAGCCTAACAAGGAATCAATTCTAGAAGAAGAAAAAAGAAGCAACAATGGAAGACAAACTAGAAGCACACTAGAATCAATTTTGGAATAAAAAATTGGCATTATCTAAAAAGGATAAAAATAAGCAATCTAGGTAGCAAACAAAGAAGTAATAATCAAAGCAATATTAGGAGCCAAACTTGGCCTTACATGAGAAGCAAAAAAAAATCAATTTAGGTATCAAACAAAGTAGTAATGGAAGTAGTATTAGAACCCAAAATTGGCATTCCCTAAGAAGCAAACAAGGAAGTCCTTCATGTAACAAACCAAGAAGTAATAATGGAGGCAATATTAGAAGAACCAAAACAAGTGATGCAATATTGGAAGAAAAACTTGAAGCAATAAATGACATTATAATGGAAGCATAACTTGGTGTAAATTAGGAATCCAAAAAAGAAGCTATTTTCATGGCCATACCATAAGAAAAACACGAAATGCACTTGGGAGCAAAAATAGAAGTACAAATGGACCTAAAAATGGAAAGAAAAATGGAATAAATAATTCTCGATGCTAAACCTAGTGTTATTTATGGTGCTATTATCGACATTATTCCCGATGACCAAGTGAAAATGCATTGTCGCGTTGAGTTTTGCACTGTTACTTAAACCTAATTCATAGGCTCAAATACATTGTTTATCAACATTATTTCTAGTGCTAATGGCCTGTTTTGTTGTAGTGATTGATCATGGTTATGAGTCACCACCTCATCAAGATCTGCATCCTAGACACCTTCTCCCTCCACCATTGCATCTTCTCTTATATGTTCTCCCCCCTGCCATTGTGGTCCCATCCCTCTCCAAACTTTTCCCCTCTGTTTAAACATATTCACCACCCCTCAAATCTACTATTCCCAACACCAAGCCTATTTTGATGCACCACGAACCAAATAATCCACCAATCCCCAACACCCAACTACAAAATTCCAGTGTTACAGGAGCCACACCTCTGTTAGGGGTAGCCACCTCCAACAAGAGATGTCTCCAAACCTTACCAAGTTACTATCACCAGAAGGCCATAGAATCTTTTCTTTAACAATTTATCCAACAACCCTAATAGCTTGGCTCCCAAATCAAAGTTGAGGTTCTTAGAATCCTAAAGAAACTTCAACTTCCCCAATTTGACATGATTAGAGAGGGATATCCCATCTTCTCGCCCATTTTTGTGGACCCTCTCACAATAACAACCATTGAACAGAAATGCACCACAGAAAGAAAATTGGAAACACCGCACCAACTATCTCACCAAGCTCTATCCCTAGTTTAGACTAAATGGCATTGAATTCTGAGGCAAACATCCCACTCCAAAGTATCTAACCCTAAAATCCAAGCAAAACCAACTAATCCACAAATTCCACTACAATAGGCCTGGCATTCTTGTAATCCCAGGCTACCCTTAGCAAGGAATTGTAATGCTTAGAGAATAGCACTATTGTTAAACACCTCCCCCCAATTATAACGCAAACTAACACTATATAAACAGAGATAATCATTTTGCAAGCTTAACTAGGTGGATGAATTTGAGCACCGGTTCAATCTCTCCACTCCCATAAACCAGTAATAAGAGTGCCTCTCATGCATATTGCTAACCCCTTTGCAGTGTATCCTCCAGCTAAATGCCTCTTTAGGGTCCTAGGCATGATGTTGATGGCCTCCAACAAAGCGCCAAGGATCTCCTCACTTGAAAACAACAACCTATATCACTGAGATTCGTGAACAAAGAAGTTTTCACAAGTTGGCGACCTACACAAACACTTAATTCTCCCTACCACCTTCACAACTTCCCCATCCCAAACTTGCTAACATTAATCATTCACATACCCTCTCACGTATAAACTTACTGCATTCCATCGTGAAACTCCCATGCTATGAATGCATGTACAACACATGCCACTTATACCACAATTAAACTCTCGAGAAGGACACGTGATCTGTCGTCATTCCCCTCATAACTTTGTTCATCTACCCCATTGGGTCAAAGTAATATCAATTTTTATGTTCAAGTTAACCATTATATATTTTTACATTTGGTAAATACTTTAAATAAATGTATTGATAAATATAAATACCCCTTTTCAATAAAAAAAAAATTAAAAAAACACATTACCCTTTAACGTAAATCTCTAATAAAAAATATCCTCTTTGTCAAATTCATTCAAAACTTGCACTTTGTCATAACTCTAGGAAACAAGTAAATTGGAAATTGAATTGTATTGAAATAAATATAAAGAATTATAAAAATTATTTAGGAATAATTTCATGTTGAGGTTAAATTTTATATTTTATTCAGAAGAGAATTTGAGGGAGTCGAGCCGAGCCGAGGAGGAGCTGTGGAGTGACACATGTAGTAATGTGGATGAGCAGATGGGTTGGCATGTAGTGTTAAGGAAAGACACTTGTTACAGTCACTGAACAAGGAGGTTGACTTCATGCATTGGCGTGAAGGTGACAAATGTTGGAACGACACATGTTGGCAAGAGTATGAGCGGAAGGGTGGGCAAGCTGTGTCAATGAGCAAGTAAGATGTATTACATGCAACATATGGAAGGTGCTTGATGTAGTCTTCCCGTAGTACATGGCCTCACTTCTCTCTTTAGTCTCTCATTAGTCATTCATATTTGTTGTTCACGTAACAACATGAATGCATGGCATCTATCCTACATGCAAACCGTCATGAACCCCGTTGTATCGTTTCCTAGATCCTTGTATCATTTCCTAGATCCCCATAAATATTAGTCTGCTCAGTCAAGTTGTTCTTTTGGCCAAGTTTCTGATTCTGGCTCTGACGAAGTGGTCATTTGAATGGATTTGTGTCTTTCTGTATAGGAAGGATATTCTATCCAGTAGGCTAGGTTTTTAACAGATTTTGACCTGCTGAAAAGATGATTATCCTGGTTTATTTTTTAATTTTATCCATATGCTTGGTTATCATTCACACTGATAAAGCATTAGTATCTATCTGATAATATTATCTTGGGAGGCTTTTAATCTGAGCTATGGAGATTTGGTGTTACATGTGGCTGGAGACTTCGGTTGCTTCATCTCTCTCGGCGAGGCTCGACTCCGGAGTTTCAACTCCTCAAAGGAGGTAAGGAAGTTTCTAAGCGTTAAATGATTATATATCTGTTAAAATTTCCAATTTATTAAGATTATTAGTTTTCCTGCTTTATTCCATGGCCATATTCTTACTTCCAAAGTCTCTGGGATGGTGCAAGTCTGTATGATTTTGTTAGTTTGTCTGAATATTAGAGTACAAACTTATAATTTGCCTCCTCTATCTCTATTGAAGTCTAGAATTTAATGAGTGATTTCGTAGATGTCGTCTGCCTGCTTCTATAAATTCATGGAAGAATTTATAGCTTTTCTGTCAAACCTCCCCTATAAAATATCTATTAGACCAGCTGATTTGTGTATTATTTCTAGGCCATGGTGCTGATTTCAAATTTAGAATTGGATTCTGGTGGTGCACATGTAGGAGGTGTATATGTTGCTATCTAAATGTTCATGGCCTTTCATAGCCTTTCAGTTATACATATTTTATGAGTATACTTGGCTCTATCAGTCCTATTGCCCTCTCTCTTCTATTTGGTTTTTCTGGGCTGGAAATCTGCAGATTCTCAGCAGTCCTCATTTCTGGGATCATATTATTTTAAAGAATATAAGGCTCCTAGTTTTTTGGGTCCATTGGGGAATAGACTTGGACAATATTGTCAGAATCTTAGACTTTTTAAGCCATCATTTTTTTGTTTCTCATTCTATTCCCATATCTTCCCCCTGTTGGCAACATCATCTTTTAAGATCTATCCGAGATTTGTACTTTTGTTCCTATATTTTTCCTAGAAAGTGTGAATTTAAATTCTCAAGACTACGCCCGTCAGACTTCCACTATGCGACCCTTCTTCTCCAATACTTGGCAGTTATTCCTCTTTCAAGAATGTTCTGAATTTGTCAGTTTCTATTTATGATCAAATCTAGGGGATATCTGTATTGGTCCAATTGCAATTAATCTGAATTTAAGGGAGGGTCATTTTCCAATTTCCTTTTTGGTCTTGATGGATCCCTTATTGGATGCATCGGCCATGTCAGAAATGATTCGTGAAACCATTCAGGCCGAGGCTCGACACAGGACTGCCATTCATTCTTCTGAATGGCAGTCCACATTAGCTAAGGATTTATCTCTCCCCTACTTGTCGAAATCTGGGACTGGTGTCGACGTGTTTCTGGATCAGAATAATGAGTTGGAACCCAGTCATCAGATTCCCGCGCAACAGGCTTTTAAAAGTGGAGGCCCATCATTGAATCGTAAAATCAATCATCATCCGGTTAAAACTATCTCGCCTCCTACCGCTATCAACGTTGACAGTGTCTTTCTTTCTGACCGCATAGAAAGTTTTCAAGAGAGAGCGTTGATTGGTCGATGGAATTTTCCTGACATGGATGATCGTCAGAGTCGAATTTGGCTGGGTCTCCAATGGAAAGCTATACTGCGTTATGTTCCTCAAATTGCCAAACTTATGAAATATTGGTACAAATTTCACTTCATGAGTATGGAAGATCTGAAAATGATCAACAAACATCCACGGGTTCATGGAAAAAGTTTCCTTGCATTACACAATTGGTATATTGGCTTTAATCCTTTGTGGAACACCCCTTCAAACAACCTGATATGGCTCAAGCTCCCAGGGCTTCCTATTGAACTTTGGTCTAAGGAAACTCTATTTGAGATTGGTAATGCGATTGGAAAATGTGTTTTTGTGGACCCAAAATGCCTAGGGAAAAATATAAATGTGTGGCATGGATTCTTATTGAAAAAGCATACAGAGGCAGTTTTCCTGATCACATAGAATTATCATGGGGCAGTTTATGCATCAATCAGAGGCTTGATTATTGGGGAGTTCCTTTTAGATGTTTGGCATGCCACCGAACGGGTCATTTAATCAATCATTGTCCCCATCGTCATAGAAATAATATTCAGGGTAGGAGGAATCAGGTGAAAGCAAAATCTACATCTTTTGATAAGAAGATAAGATCTCCTTTCTTGGGGATGTCTTTATCCTCCCCAAGTGGTAACTCTCCTGCAGCATTGGGGAGTCATCCCATCAATTTTGCTCAAGCTGAAAATATGACTGATAATCCACCTTCCTTATTAAAGGAAGACAACATTGAAATCCCCTCTAATATGGAATCTACACCCCCTTGCAATATTCCTGAGAAATCAAGGAAATCGCCCTCCCAAATATGTCAAAAGGTTTTTAACTATTTATGCATGCATCCCCCTGAGCCTCCTACTGATAGAGAAATTCTTCCCTCTAATCCCATTCCCCATCCCCTTCACGATCTTCTTTAGGCTTCCCACATCACATATATTCCATCTTCCTCCCCTTTCCCTAAACATAAATCTAATAAAGGGAAAGAACCATATGTATCTATTACACCCAACAACTCCCTTGTTTCTTCCCCTATCAATTCAGTAAGTAGTGACCTTGATTACCTTCTAAGTAAAAAATCTCTTGAACTACATCCACTTACGATTCACAAACCTAGGAAGTTGATTTTTCCTCATATTAGTCCAAACACTACAAGGAATATCACTGTACGTAGGAAAAATAACAGAGGAAGAAGGAATTTTAGGGGACAGATGCCTTCATCTAGCAGTGTGATCCATGAGCTATCTCTTACTGAAGTTCCTATATTTGACATATATGATAAAGGGCCTCTTAGAACAAGTATGTCCATTCAAGATCCATCATGACTTGCATCTTATCCATTAATATCAAGGGTCTAGGGGTGGACCATAAATTTCTGGCCCTTAAAAACCTTTTTCACTCGACTCATCCTAAAATTCTCCTAAAGCAAGAGACAATGCATTGTTCCAATGATTCAATAGCTTATTTCAAAAGATTGTATCCTTCATGGCACATTGTTGCCTCTGAAGCAAATGGTCTGTTTGGGGGACTCGCGGTTTTTTGGGACTCCGATTGGATTAAAGCCATAGCTTTTACATGTTTTGCTAGAATTCTCATTTCAACTCTTTTTACGGGATATGTTGATCCTATTAATATTCTGAATTTCTACGGGCCATGCAGAGACAAACTTCCCTTTTGGGATAAATTATTGTCATCTGAATTATTTGGCATAGATTCATTGATGACCGCAAAGGACATGAATATTACTCTAAATTCTGAAGAAGCATGGGGGAATGGAAGGCGAAAAGATCCTCTTACTGATCGCATAAAAAATGAGATGATGTGCCGGAATCTCATTGATATCTGCCGATCCAAGATGCTGCCAACTTGGGACAATGGTAGAATAGATGGGGCTTATATATCTAAAAGACTTTATTGTTTTATATTGCATATGAGCATCATTGACCATCTTGGTATGCCAAAGTCTCTCATTGAAAATTGTTTTATATCAGATCACAGGCCAATATCTCTTAGATGGAAGGATCATGATATTAGGAAAGGATGTCCCTTTAAATTTAACAGAACCTGGTTGGAGGATCCGTATTTTAATGATCTTATTAATAGATCCTCGAAAAATCTTCCCCCACTTGAATTTCCATCTTCCACTGTGTCTTTCATTGATAAGCTATCTTCTATCAGAAAGACTGTCAAGGACTGGCAATATAGGAAAAGTCTGGAACACAAGTCAAAACTTTGGAATATTCAAAAGGAGCTTGACAGGTTATCTGAACTTTTTGCTACACAATCACTTCCATTTCATCTGCGATGTTATATTAAAGATCTGGAGAGGAGAAAACAGAAAATTCTGGATATGGAAGAAGCATCATGGAGGCCAAAAAGCAGGGCCATTTGGCTTAAAGAAGGAGATAGGAACTCAAAAATTTTTCATAGATTCACTAACTCCAAGCATGAAAAAAACACTATCTGGAATATTGATGATGGGAAGGGGTTTTTCTTCACTCACGGCAAGGTATCTCTGATCAAGCGGTCAAATATTTTAAAAATCAATATAGAAGATCCGATGATGGTAGAATTGAGGACATAAATTGGGGGATTGCTCTCTACCCTCAAATGTTTGATGACATCCAAAATGAATCCCTATTCCAATCAGTTACAGAAGAGGAACTATTAGGGGTCATGAAAACTTTTGAAAAAGACAAGAGTCCTGGCCCGGATGGGTGGACAATTGAATTTTTTATTCATTTCTTTGACCTCTTTAAAATAGAATTACTGGGGATGGTTGAGGAATCTCGACTATCAGGCAATATTAATCAGCTAATATCTTCTACTCTTATTGCTCTCATTCCGAAAAATTTGGATGCATCCTCCTTCCAGGAATTCAGACCTATATCACTATGCAATATTTCTTTTAAAATTATTACAAAAATCATTACTAGGAGAATTAAGGATACACTATCTAGATTTTTAACAAGGGACCAGCATGGTTTTCTGAAAGGCAGAAATATTCTGGATGCTATTGCAAATACACAAGAAGGATTATTTTCTATGCAGAAAAATAAAAAGGAAGTTGTTATTTTTAAGATTGATCTTAAAAAATCATATGACTGCCTTGACTAGGGATTCATGAGATGTATCCTTGCAAAAATTGGTCTAAACTCCAAAAATGATCAACTGGATTATGGCTTGCGTGGACAATGTAAATTATGTTGTCATTATAAATGGTTTTCCATCCTCATATTTCTTAGCTGCTAGA
The DNA here is from genome assembly GCA_000404065.3 of Pinus taeda. Taxonomy (NCBI): domain Eukaryota; kingdom Viridiplantae; phylum Streptophyta; class Pinopsida; order Pinales; family Pinaceae; genus Pinus; species Pinus taeda. The sequence goes on along the minus strand of APFE031212770.1, from coordinate 20,410 downwards.
GGACTTCAGCAGGGATGTTCTTTATCTCCTTTATTATTCATATTGGCCATGGATGCTCTTAGTCTTCGTATCAACTAAGCTGTCGTGGAAGATAGATGTCGGCCTCTGAAGATTTGCAAGAACAACTTTATATCCCACAATTTATTTGTCGACAACATCCTCATTTTTGGCATGTTATGTAAACTTACTTGGACATGTCTCTATGGAATATTAATTCGATTTCAAAAAGCTACAGGTTTGCATATGAATGAATCTAAATCATCCTCCTATCATAATGAAGCTAACATGGACCTTATTGCTTTTTTAACTTCTCTATTTGGGATTGAAGCGAGATCCATCAAAGATGGGATAAAATATCTCAGATTTCAACTAAAAGCTAAGGGATATTCAAAATCGGATTGGCTCTGGATCCTAGACAGATACTATAAAAGGATCTCTAGTTGGGAATATAAATGCCTTTCCATGGCGGGAAGAGTTGTGCTAACTCAATCTGTGTTGGTTCAATTAGCAGTATACTGGGCTCATTTATACTACATTCCTGCGAACATCATCCAAATGATGAACAGGCTTACTACTAATTTTATTTGGGGAGGGAAATCGAAAGATGGAAATATCATTTAACAAAATTATCTGATATCACTTTTCCAAAGAAATTAGGTGGATGGGGTATTCTTGATCTTAGGACCTTTGGAAAGGCATTAATTTGCAAATCTCTTTAGAGGGGAATCTTTGGGGACGGGCCATGGAGCAAGACTATAAAGAAAATATACATGGCAAACAAAGATATTTCATTTTGGTTCAGAATGGGTAAGATTGGGGCTAGTTTTGGTTCAGCAATCTGGATGAGTTTCCATAAAGTTGAATCAATTTTCTTAAAAAATCTGATCTGGAGCTTGCAATTTGGGAACAAGATCTTAATAGGCATAGATCCAATCATGGGAGATGGTGATTTCATTGATATATCTCAGAATCTCATGCATTTTTTTCATAGAAAGGATTCTTCACTTGGAATAAGCTTATTGAAGCATGGCTGGGCCCTATTCCTCTTTGTAAATATTCTACTTGTATGGGCATGACTGGTGAATTGGCGCGTCAGTGGGAGCAAGTAAGGGGTTGTTTGCAAAATTGTGGTTTCTGTCGTACTTCAGAGGATGATGTCCTCATTTGGAAAGGAAAATGCGTTATGGAGCCTGTAAGTGTTAAGGAGATATATACAAATCTTAACAGTATTAAATGTGATCAATCCAATCCCATCTTTCCAGTTGTCTATTGGAAGACTGGTTGTCCTCAAAAATCCATATTATTTTCATGGTTGGTATTCCATAATAAAAATCTAACATGGGATAATTTATAGAAGAGAAGCTAGAATGGTCTTGGATATTGTTATGCATGTAAGTTTGCTGAGGAAAACAATTTTCATTTGTTTTTTCAATGTCAATCTTCTCAGCAACTCTGGCGTCATCTTGCTAATTATTTTGGAGTTCCCTATATTTCTCATTCTTTTATTATCGAGGCTTATCTTTGGTGGAGCGGTCAAAAAGACACCTGGAGGCCTGTCATCATTCTTGTCATCTAGTTTATATGGAAGTGGAGGAATCATGTCATCTTTCGGGACAGGAAGGATCCATTTATGGAAGTGTTCGATAAAATAGTATCATCCATGGACTATATCTATGCAAATCCTTCACAGAATATCAAGTCAAAGTCTGCAGATCCTTATCCAGTGCATTCATTTTATCCAAGAGCATATTTTGATGGAGAAGCTCGGAATGAAAACAGTGGATGTGGTGTACATATTATCATGGATGATAATATGCAATATCAAATATGTTGGAATGGTGGTAGGGGCTCTAATATAAAAGCAGAGGCGATGGCTCTGGCTAGCCTTCTTTCCATAAGTCTTTATCTAAATATTCAATCACTTCAGATTTATGGAGATTCAAAAGTCATTATTGATCATGTCACTGAGAAGCACCAGATAAAAAAACAACATCTTGACGGCTGGCTGAATAGAATCATGGATATGTGGAGGAAGATGGAAGACTATTCTATCAGTCATATTTACAGATCTCAAAATGTCCGGGAAGATATCCTATCTAAAAAGGGTCTTCTCACACAACCAGACATCTGGAATATGGAGGTAATTTTTGAAACTAAGAGATTTCCTTCAAGAATTCTCTCTCCCTAATTCATAGCACTTTTTGTCACTCAAAAGCCCAGGTATGTCTCTCCTATTTTCTATATTTTTGTATTTGTATATGCCACTATTTTGTCTTGCAGGTGGCAACAGATCTATATCCCTCCAAAATTTTGAGGATGTGGCATATTCTCCTCCATCATTCTATCATCAGTAATGTATCTTTATACAGTGCATATATGCTATTTTTCTGAACACAGGAATATTGTGGATATATTGAATCAGTGTTATCTGGAGTTTATAGTATTCAGAATAGGCGAACTTATAATCAGAGATGATGTAAATATTTGGTCGTTATATATCTTATATAATAATATTGACCTTTTTCTTATGAAAAAAAGTCCATGTTGAGGTGATATAATGTACGCATTACTAGGCAATGTTAGAGGCCAACACCTTACTAAGTTTGCTAGTTAATGTTGGAGAGTGTGCTAATTTCCTTTGACAACCATTGGTATTAATGTAGATCATCTTTATTATACCTGCTAAAAAAGGTTATATTGTTTTTGTTTTCAGTCAAAAAGGCTTGACTTTCAATTAGTTTTGAAATTTCAAAATAGATTTTGTAAATTTCATTTAAGTTTTGAAAAAAAAGTATTAAACTAAATATTTTAAAAACCAAAAAAAAAAATTGAAATTTTGAAAAAATTTTAATTTTAATTTCTATTTTTTTATTGAT
>APFE031212764.1:1877-14242 GCA_000404065.3 Pinus taeda | reverse complement strand
ACACCTATTCATCGAGAAGGATATCAAGATAACATGGAAAGACATCAAAACCATATTTTTAGGTAGCTTTAAGGAGAATATGGAGGATAGATAGGTCTATGTGAGCATCGATAAGTCAGGATTATACAAGGTTGCATGCAAGTCTCTTGTGTTTCCTTGCGCACATGAGATCAACTGGATTGTCTTAGACACTGATCCTGGGACAATGATAATGATCATTGTTAGTGGATAAAATATTTCTTCATTTAGGACAAAGGATTATCTAGAGATATATTATTTTCCATTCCCAGTGAGCAAGATGGATGCACCATTTTACACTCCCAAAGGCAACACGAACACAAGATATATCTTGAAGCATTGGGTAAAGGAGTTGATAAATTTTATGACAACACCAAATGAGATATATGATGAACAGACTCAGGAAGGAATATTAGTTCTTGGTCATCTTCGCATGTCACTTATATGGCCAAGGGAGTACAGAAACCTTCCTGTGGAGTTGGGTTGCTATGCTGGATCAGTTGGAAAATAAAGGAAAACCATTCAACTGGTCCTACATGTTGGCTCTCCAGTTGAAAGTGCATCTCTCCAATGCTCAAAGTTTTCCCAAGGATCGAAAAGTAGATTTCTTCATGTCTGCATACTTTTTTTTATGCAATGTGTGTCTATCAACAGTTTCCTAGCATGGGTAGGGCATGGAAACCTTCAAAAAGTTTTGCGAAGATATATTTCAAGTTGCTCTCAGTTTGTAGCTACTAGAAGTCATGGTTAGAATATGTGACCATTTCATTGCCCCTCTATACATGATGATATTCGAACAAGATATGCCCTAAATGTCCCAGATATCAATGGAAGCATTGCTAAACATTATAGATTGGTATGCCTCAACCATGCAAACCTTCATCAAGATGTACAACATGGAGAAACATTTGCATGTGTTGCCGAGGTTCGCTATGGAAAATTTGGTCATGCAGGAGTTTTCATACCAGATCTTTACAAGGTTGTTAGTTGGATTACACAAGAAGAAGAAGGCACCATGACCCACACTTCTTATGTGAATTGGGTTGTAATGATCGAGAGTTTGAAAGAATCAGATGTCAAATAGAAGACTTCAACAGGTTTACGTTTGACACCATGAGTTTCAACTCGTATGACCCACATGGTTTATGCAAGAACCATTGTGTGACAGTGTACTATCCTTAGATCCACGAGGCATGTCATTGGCTAGAGGAATACCCATGGAGATATTGTTACAATTCCTCTAAGCTCAATGGACCAGTCAGCATTGCAGTGGAGTGGCTAGCAACACTCAAGGTAGCAACACCACAGGGAGTAGCAACAACAACAGTAGCAAGCAGCAAACCTGTGCAACACAAAGGCAAGAGGAAGATTGTTGAAGGCACAATGGCAGAGAAAAGATAATTTTAAGGAAGGCCCACTTGTGCAAAATGCGGCTTTCGAGATAGATGTGAAGAGGTGACAACGCAACAGGAGGATTGCACAAAGAAAGAGAGAAAAGAAAAGGCTAGAGAATATTGAGAGGGTGTTGCAGGAAGTCCAGCAGAAGCTTGGGGCAAAACAAGAGCTACACAAAAGAGAGAAGGAAGCACAACATGAGCATGAAAATGAAAAGGAATGGGAACAGGAGGAAGTGCAAGGTGCACATAGAGTGCAAGTTGTACCAATACAGGTTGAAGACTTTGAAACAACATCAGATGAGGAACAGGGTGAGTAGCCACAAGAACATGAATTTGTTGTACAAGATTAAAAAGTAGTATAACATATGGACATGGACGTGGAGCAACCATAATAAGATAGGATATCAACCTCATGCCAAAAGAAATCAAGGTCACTCCATAAGCTTCACCAGCTCCAACAACAAAGAAAGTCCCGAGTGAATAGGGGGTTACAACTCTCCTTGGGGACCATCTGGGAAACGAGATGTACGACGTAGCCTTTGATGAGTCACAACACAGAGTTGTACAAGCACATAGAGTGTACACACCAGATGAGCATGCATCACCTGCACACTTGGAAGAACGGGTGATTGTGTCATATGTACAAACATCCAACTTCCTTGGCCGATGCTACGAAGATTGATGTTGAAGCCACTAGATTGAGTGTCATATTCCTAATAGTAGAAAACGAGCACATGGCTAAGGAGTTGCAAGCGGCCAAGCAGAGAGAGGAAAAATCATGAGGATCCACCATAGCAGAGATGAAGATGGCCACACTTCCTGAAGTATCAACTCTTGAGACAGTCATACAGAGAGTGTATGATAGGTTCGTTGCCATGCACAAGGAAATTTTCCACCTACATCATCATCGGCAACACTGCACCAAGATAGCACAAACACTTGTAGACATGAATATCGTAGTTGGCCATGTACGACATGGGCAATTAGGTTCGAGGGAGCCCTACTTCACTTGCAAAAGATGATGAAGCCACATTTGGAGTTGGACAAATCATGTATCTGGAGTTAGATCCAAAACTATGAGGAAATTCCACCTCTCATCACTAGTATCAAGGCTTCATATGCACAGTTGTACAAGAGTTTAGATGTTGTAGTGAGAAAGTATGCTACCCCATTGATTGGTATGCTCACTAATGCAAAAGAAAAGAACCAAGTCAGACTAGATCTTGATGTGTATTTTGATCAGTTGATTCTGGCAGCTACTAGTACAAATTTGTAGGTCAGCGCAAATAACATGTGGATGTACATCGTCAGTCTTACCTTGCTTAGTAGTAAGTTACGCATGCTATAGGATGAGTTGGATTGAGTTTCCAAATCATTATATCTGGAAGCAACGGAGGCAAGAATTCCTTTCCATAAGGAATTCATGTTATGAAACTAGCTCGTAAAAATATAGAAAAGATAGATTAACACCTTAGAATTCAGCCTCTTCGAGGGGGAAACCTCCTTTACATTACATAAATGAACAATTCTTGGATGATACAAATGACAAGACCTCCTTTCTATATACAGGAGTCTAAGGAGTCATAATATAATCAGAGCTGACATAACAATAATAATGTAAGGGCACAATAATAACAATAGTGGGCTTCTATGGGGCATAATAGTAACAATATGTGGACTACATGGGTACAAAAATATAATAAGGGGGCTGTACTAATAACAATAAGGGGTTACACTAGTAGTATAGGGTCCTAAAATGCCCCTCTCCTTCAAAAAGTGTTGTCCTCAATGCTTGAGTAGTTCTTGATGCTTCTGTAGAATATTATTGTCCTCCCTTGTGGAATCTTCAACGGGTAAGTTCTTCCACTTGATGAGATACTCTGAAATTGATCGATTTCATAGTTGTCAGGTTCTTGTTTCTGTGACTGCTACAGGTTCCAATATGATTTTTCCTTCCTCTTCAAGTTTTGGCAATATTGTTTGAATTGGGATCTTCTGCAACTTTTGAATGAGTGGCCACACTTCTTCATCCTTCTTCCGTTCATACCTTGCTTCATTTATCCAATCCGGTCAGACAATAGAAATAGCACAAAACAATGCTTCCACATCCTCATCCTTTCTTGAGAGTCCATCTGCAACAAAATTTCACTTCCCTTTTCTATAGATGATGTCAAAATCATAACCCAATATATTTGTGACCCATTTTTTTTGTTCTTCTATAGATAATATTTGTTCTAAAAGGTATTTAAGACTATCATGATCCATTTTTACCTTGAAGTGTCTTCCCATTCGGTAAGGTCACCATTTCTTCAGTGGATGTAGTATTTCCAAACATTTCCTTGCTCATAAATAGCTGCTTCGAATGTAGTAGTAAAAATAACCCAAATCACCTACAATCAAAACATTTCTTCACTACAATGTAATCTACCTGTTGTTTCATTCGATTTATGCCCACCTAGGAGGCGTCGTATCCTGTAAAAGTGGACTGAACTTGTGTGTATGCTCGATGTGATCTTTCAAGCTTGAACTTTTTCTGATATGTCCTTTATATTGGGGTTTAAGAGTCGTAATTTCTTTCAATGCTTTACAAGATATGGTCGGATTCATTGTCTTGACACTTGATGTAAAATCTTTTCACTGTCTTGAACATTTTTCTTCTGATATGTCTTTTATCTTGATAATTTGAGAGTGTTAATTCAAAAAAATGCATGAAAAGATATTGTTGGGATTCATTTCATTCTGATTATGTGATCAATTCACTTTGAACATTTTTATTCTTGATATGTCCTTCTATCTTAGAGTCTGAGAGTGGTAATCTTGCCAATTCTTACAATAATGTTGGATTAATTTCTTCTTTCCTGGGTTGGTTCAGATTATATACTCTTCTTTTGATTTTCTGATCCTTTTCTTCCTCCTCTTCATTAATCTATGTAAATAATTTCTTCTCAGCAACACTAATGACTTTAGATGCATTTGCTATCACAATTGAACAAAGCCCTTTTTCTCTTTTCTCTTCCAATTGTTGTGGTGTAACCCTTGTAGGTTGTGGAAGGCTAAGAGAAACAACACTTCCATTATTATAGTTGTGAGGGGTAGACTTCCTTGTTGCCATTATTTTACTTTCCAATATGTAAAAAATCTATTTTACTCTTTCCAATTGTTGTGGTGTTTCTCTAAAGAAGGTGTTGCTCTTTGTATCCTCATAATGAGCTATCATTTTCTCTGTGAAAATTGACCACGTAACAAGTTGTTTATGAGAACGAAGCCCTTTATACCATAAAAATTGATCCGGTTCTAAATATGAAGATGCAATACATACCTTTTGTAACAGTGGTACATCAGGTAGATCAAAATATGGCTCCATTTGAAGTATCCAATTTACCAGATCCTTGCCATCAAACTTCCTCATATCACCTTTTCTTGATTTTAGGAGCTTGATCTTGAAATGACTATAACTCTGTAATTTTGGTTCTTCCAGTTTTGAAATTGCGACCTACAGTAGCCCTCTGTGTCCTCTTTCCAATGCCACTAGTCTGATCCAAATTGGATTCTCCAAGGAAGAGTTATGGCAAATCTCCCAGGGTGACCTAATTATAGACTAGTTCAGTAGAGAGAACTTGTTTGATGTGCCACGTGTCACTATTTTGACCTTTGGATCTGAAAAATGCATACAAGAAACTACAGTCCGTCCTCTTTATGTACCTTCTTACAAAATTGCAATATGATGCTCAGCGAGAAAGTTATGACGATTTTCCCTAGGTCACCTGTTTGGAATGTAATTTAGGAGTCTGTAAAAAGACCAAATTCCTTAGATCATATCTCCACAAATATAGTGCAAAAAGCTCTGAAATTCAGACCTGAGATTCAGTGTGATTTCATCTCAAATGGTTTTTTTTTTCTTCTGAAACATCGGAGAAAAAAAGTTATAGCGAAAATGCGAGGATGACCTATTTGGAGCAGTGAAACCCTAGAATCCAAAGCTCTGATACCAAATGTTATGAAACCAGCTCACAAAAATATAGAAAAGATACATTAACACCTTAGAATTCAGCCTCTTTGAGGGGGCAACCTCCTTTACATTACATAGATGAACAATTCGTGGATGATACAAATGACAAGACCTCCTTTCTATATATAGGAGTCTAAGGAGTCATAATATAATCAGAGCCCACATACCAATAATAATGTAAGGGCACAATAATAACAATAATGGGCTTCTATGGAGCACAATAGTAACAATATGGGGACTACATGGGTACAACAATATAATAAGGGGGTTGTACTAATAACAACAAGGGGTTAGACTAGTAGCATAGGAGCCTAACACTTCATCAAAGAGTACATGGACACCATTGCGTACTATCAAGCATGGCATCAGTTTGTCACCAAGGATCATAGAGAGAAGATGGTATTTCCACTGTCATCTGAGCCTTAGTTTTGTCTTGTCTGGTTGACTCCAACAAATTTTGCCCCACATGGGTATATGTGGAAAATGTACCATTTTTGTAAACATGATGTAAAGTGAAATTCCAAGTGTCATTAGTGGAATAAAAATAGTCATATGTAACATAAAGAGTCATGAGGGTAGTCCAAGAGTCACAAAGAGGATTGTAAAGGGTCACCCCACTCTTTGTTATAAATAGAACCTCATAACAGATATAATAGGCTTTTGGAAGCCAAGAGTTTGCTAGGCATCACTTGGAGAGGGCTTGGAGAGTATTGTGATGAGCCTTGGCTTCTCCATAGTGCAGAGCGAGCACATCTCTTTGGAGGTGTAGGTGTTGCTGACAGTAACGTTCCACTATTGGGGCTAGTGGTTGTCATGGCTGTATGTATGGATGTAAATTTCACTTTATATAATATAAAGGAGCCAACACATTTCATGCATATGTTGTTATTATAGTTTGACTATTTTGGTTACTTTAGAAATGTATGTACTTTTACTTACGTATTAATGTATGGAATATTCCATATGTGATTGCATGAATCTTATTGAAGTATGTTGTTTGTTTAACTCATAACTTTGGATTGTTGACTATTCTGCGTTCTAGTATGTGATGTCATTCATCTCGTGTTCTCCTTTTACGCTACGTACTATTATAGGATTCTAATGGATACACTTCATTTCCCCCTCTGCGTGTTAGAACATTTCTGTGTATCTCTTCTGACTTGTTGCAAGGTAAACCACTTGCTTCTAACAAGGATATCTTCCTTGCCTATGCACACTATCACATTCAAGGCACAACTTTACTACCCATTGCTGGGGTTCCTACTCCAAACAGTTTGAGGTCTATTTGGGACTTCTTATTGAGGGGATCCCCTGACATGTTGGTGGGTCCAGTGCCATCAACATAATGCTAGTATTTTGTACATTTCAAAAGCTTCTTGAAATTATCCTAGTGCATTTATTTTGTTCCTAAAGATTATGCTATATGGTGCTTCAAGGTTGTTCTTGAAAAGTTCAAAGATCCACTCATAGAATTTAGGTAACAAAATTGAAAGCAACAGGAGGAGCTAAACCTGAGAAAACAATACTAATTCTCTTGTACCTTTCAAGAGATAGCATTTTGATTCCAAGATTTAGAGAAATAATTACCGTGGCCATATGACAAAGAGTTTCCTAGCTAGGCCCATAGAACTGTGATATAAAATCTATCCTTTGCCTCTATGTTTCCTTGGTTAATTACACCATTGTAGCATTTGATTAGTCTCTGGCCAATAACTCTCCTCTATATCTTAGGCTGTTGTACCATAATTTAGTCAACCTTATTTTCTCCATTTTACAATATCGGATTCTTAAATTTACTGTCACCTCCTAAAATCCTTATATCACATATGGAATTCAAATGAATATGACGTTCATATAGTTAATGATACTCATATCTATTATCATTAATGGATCTAGATGATATATGGTTACCCAAAATATATTAATTTGACATAATCATATCGTATCATTAACTGACATTAGTATACTATACTTTGACTTGGTGTATAGTTAACATTAATTGTAGACCCATCTGAGTAAATTTGGAATTTCAAGGTCTTCCTCTGAATCATTATGTTCATGTTGAGCATTTTTTGGTAGCCAATGCAATGAAACATGGAGAGGCCCAACTTAGATTCATTTTGGTTTAAGTTGCCCCATGTCTCTATCTACACTTGCAATTGGGAAGACAACAATTTCAAGGATGTGGAATCATAAAGGATGAAGTGCACTAACACCTTTAATCTATATCAATGTAGGGGGAGGGATAATGTTGTCACTTAATCTCACAAACTCACATGCAAAGCAAGATTCCACATTGGAAATCTTTTTAGTGGTGTTATAAATCGCCTTTGTCTCAAAAACAATGAAAATTCCACTGTACTAAAAAATAAACAAGGTGAGAAATTATACGCTTACCTCTATAGTTTCATGTAGGTGATTAATATTAGGATGGTTAACTTTTATATATATCTCAATCTCTAACAAAATAATATAAAAAAACAGAAAGTTTTATTTGCAATAATTGTATTGTTCTCCACCTTTTAACTATATGACCAGGAATTGCCTAGCTAGGCCGAGAGAATTGTGATCTAAAATCTATCCTCTGCCTTTTCGTTTCCTTGGTTAATTAATTAGTTCTAGAATTTGATTAGTCTATGGCCAAGAAATCTCCTCTTTATCCTAGACTATTGTTGTCCATAATTTAATAAACTGTCTTTTATCCATTTTACAAAATTGGGTTTCTTAAATTCACTGTCACCTTCTAAAATCCTTCTATCACATATGGATTTGAATTCAATATGATGATGATATGGTTAATGGTACTCATCTCTAGTACCATTAATTATGATAGATGAGATATGGTTACCTGACAATATACTAATCTGAGATAGTCATATCATATCATCAACTGACATTAATATACTATACTCTGGCTTAGCGTATAGCTAACATTAACTACGAACAAACCTTTAAGGGATTAAATTTGAAATCTGAAGGTCTTTCTAGTAGCCAATGCAACGCAACATGGAGAGGCCAAATCAGGTTCATTGTGGTTTTAGTAACTCCATATCTCTGTCTACGGTTGCAATTGGGAAGGAAACAATAACAAGGAAGTGGAATCATAAAGGCTAAAGTGCACCATCACCTCTAAGTTATATCAGTGTAGGGGTGAGGTAGAATGTTGTCACTTCATCTCATGGACTCACATGCAAAGAAATATTCCATGCAGATTTTCAATCCTTTCAGTGGGTGTTATAAATCACCCTTGTCTCACAAAACAATTAAAATTCCACTGTACTGAAAAATCAACAAGGCGAGAAATTATACACTTACCTCTATAGTTTCATGTAGGTGACTAATATTAGGATGGTCAATTTTTCTAGGTATCTCAATCTCTGACAAAAGACTCTTCCACAACTTTTTCTAAAGCCGTTTTCTTCGAATTTTCTTGATATCAACATCACAACCCTTGAATTTGTGCTTTGCATGCCATAAAATTGAGAAATGAAAATTCCACGGTACTAAAAAACGAACACGGTGAGAAATTATACACTTACCTCTATAGTTTCATGTAGGTGAGTAATATTAGGATGGACAATTTTTTTGGGTATCTCGATCTCTAACAAAAGACTCTTCTACAAAAAATTTTAAGCCGTCTAGTTTCAATTTCCTCGATATCAACATCATAACCCTTTAATTTGTGCCTTGCATGCCATGCGATTGAGAACGAGCTAGATCCAATCTACTATATGACTGAGTAGTCCTCTATCTCAATGTGTTGATTTCAGAATTGTGCCATCACTGAAAACAATAGAGCTAAATTATTATATGATACCAAATATTGAAATCAATATCTATCAAATGAACAATATTGTCTTGTATATCATTGCATTGGGGAATCCAACATAGACATAGAAGATTCAAATAAAGCATCATAAACACAAAAGACTAAATGCCCATATGTAAAAAATCAGCCGGAGAAGGGGATGCCCACAAGTGATTTAAATTAAAGGCTTAAATACCGAAAATCAAAGCCCAATGACATGAAAAAAATGTTTATGAACATAGTTCTCTTAAAATATGGAAAATAAAATGGGAGGGGTTTAAAATTTGACCAAAACAGGGCCCAAAATACAATAGTTCTTAAGGACTAATGTAATCAAATCAAATCATCCCATATAAACAGAATTGAAGAAAACCACATCCTTAATTTAATGAAGAAATCTACGCAAGCAAACAAAATTGATAAGAAAAGCCAGAAATTCAAACCCTCTCGGAGAACTAAAAAAACCCATTTAAATCATTTAAAATTAGTTAATTTTGACCCTTTAAGTGCATAGAATTCCCCATAGAAGTATTGGAAAAGTCAACAAATTTATATTGTAAAAGGTAAAGTGAAAAATACAAATAGATCGTTTACCATCACTTGTCTGAGAAAAATATTGATGGATTTTCATAGATCATAGCAGAAATACAAATATAGTAGCAGGAAAATTAGAAAATGAAAATACAGTTAGACCTTTTGGGAAAAAATGATGGTCAAAGAAAAATTGAAGTGTGAATTATTGTGGAAATTTTTTGAATTTTTAAGGGTTTTGTCCCTATATGGCCATAGCTTGGATTCAGTCTTGCAATAATAGCTAGACAAGACTAGGAGAATTAGGGAGTATTTCTAAAATTTGGATTCTTGTTCAAACGGTGAGATATAGTTGATGGAAATCATTCTTTTGCAAGTAGAGGATCTTTGATGAATGGCATTGAAAATCTTGAAATCAATGAGCATATTACATTTTTGGAGGAAGGATAAGAAACAAATGACATTAGTAAGTATGTGTTTCAAAAGAGAAGCCATTTGAAGGAGGCTCAGTCCATTGATAATAAAAAGAGGATCCATGGAATTCTTTTCCTTGTTTTCAAAATAAACTGTGAAAACCCCAATATTTGGAAGCTCACGGCCATGGCAAGAGACTGAGAAAAGGAAAGAGATAGGAAGATAACATTCATTATCTCCTCACATCTTCGAAATTTGAGTCCAGATTCTCTGTAATTGGAATCACACAGAAGAGGAAAGAGATATGAAGATAAACATTCATTATCACCTCTTGTCTTGGAAATTTGAGTCCAATCACTCTATAATTGGCACCACACAAAATCTCAGAAGTGCGAATTCCATCCTGTAAGGATGGGGGCAATTTTCATAGCAGGGTTTTCTTCCTTGCTGGAATGATGAGAGTTCAAATGTCTCTCACATTGTTTCTTTCCATTAAGCGCTTGATGTTGCTAGAAGCTCATGACCATGGAAAGGGACTAAGAAAATGAAAGAGATATGAAGGTAAACATTCATTATCACCTCATGTCTTGGAAATTTGAGTCCAAATTTGAGTACAATAAATTATTACTAAAATTTATCACATTAAGTAAACAAAATTTATTACTAGTATTGACTAACCATAAAATATATATAAAACTTGCTTAATATACATATGAACTTATGTATTTGAATCATATTTACCAAAAACTAGTTTTGGGAATGGGATCCCCCAAGGACATTTTTTGGGCTAAAATCCGATGTTTTGAGTCGATTTTTGTAAGAAAATAGTAAACTCTCTGCATTTTGTGTTCGCGGAGTGCGAAGGTGTCATGAGTCATAAAGGGTTGTTCTCCATTATTTTTGTAAAGTAAAGTCGGCTGTAAAAGATCTACCCATGGTCCGCGAACCATGGGATTGTATAAAAAGAGCTAAGCTCTAAGTAGTTTTAAGAAGAAATAGTGGAGATAATTATTAGGTAGTCATAGCTCTAAAGCAAGAAGTCTAAGTTTCGAGTCGTAGCATGGGTAGAGGCTCTGCAGTTGAGTGCATAGAGGCCTATGCTGGAAGTCCACAGCTGAGCATGTGGACCCCTGTAGTTGTGTGCGCAGGATGGATAGAGTATGTAATCACATGAAGATATCAATAAATAGAAGTATTCTGCAAATTTTGTTTCTTTGTTTCGATTAATCCATCTTGTCGTATTATGTATGACTTTCATTTATAATTCTTATATGATGCGTGAATGTATCTAATTGTATTGGTTAAGTGAACGCAAGTAAGAACATATATTTACATGGTGCTAAATATACTTGTTTAATAAGATAAGTAAGACACTTAGACTAGTTTGGGAATCTGCATGATACGTTGTGTTATCACTTAAAACCACAGTTCACCTGTGGCCAAAGATTCATATAAATTTTTTTTTTGGTTTAAGTCAATAGGTTCTTAGGTGTGTCACTTTGAAATTAGTTTTCCAAAGGTATTGATGTGAGTCCTTGTAAAAAACCGTTAGATACCCTCTCTCATGATAGTTAAAGCATGTCTTGTCTTGATTACTTCATTCTGATTTTGCACAGTTTCGCAGTGCGATATGATTGGCTAGTTTAGCTGCACAATCATTTTTCCACCTTTCCGCAGCATATCATTGAGCAGCCATTTCGTAGCGCGGTATGTCATTTCATAATTGCCTGCGCTACGAAATCGGGGATTCAGGGTTTTTCTGCAGCATATTTCCTTGAAATGTCAAATCTCGGGAGGTGAGTCATTAGAACCGTTCATATGTGTCAGTCAACGTCCTCTCTAGGTCATGATAGGATTCATTCCGCCATCAGATATAGGATCACACACATGTCAATTATTTCAATAAATCTTATGAAGTATGGTAGTGTAATTATGTTTATTCATGATGCATTAACGTGCCTGTTCTATGTTGAGCATTTGAAAAAACACAAGGAAGCCCGAATTCTCATTTAAAAAGAGACTACTGCAAGCGAGCCTGCATTCCAAAGCCGAAGTTGTTGTGTAAATTGGATGTGCTGATTAAGTTCTCTGTGTAAGAATTTTCTGAGCAAGATGGAGAAAAGAGAGCATAGATCCGGAAGATGTCTGAGAACCGAACCAGAAGGACTTGATCTCACGCTCAAAGATG
>APFE031212761.1:0-18070 GCA_000404065.3 Pinus taeda | reverse complement strand
AAGGATAATAAATTATCACCAAAGTATTATGGTCTGTACAAGGTGTTGCAAAAGATTGGTACTATGGCATACAAATTAGAGCTTCCTGCAGCTTCTCGATTGCACCCAATTTTCCATGTTTCATGTTTAAAGAAGGTTATAGGCGATAATCTCCCAGTTTAAACAATATTGCCAGAACTTGATGAGGAAGGTTATATTGGAACCAGAAGCAGTCACAGAAACAAGAACTCAACAGCTACGAAGTCGATCAATTTCAGAGTATCTTATCAAGTGGAAGAACTTATCTGCTGAAGATTCCACATGGGAGGATGAGAATTGTATACAAAAGCATCCAGAACTACTCAAGTGTTGAGGACAACACTTTTTTGAAGGAGAGGGGCATGTTGGGTCCCTATAATACTAGTGATTACCCCATTACTATTGTAGTTGTACCCCTAATTAATATTGTTGTGCCCCTATTGTCCCCATATTGTTATTACTGTGCCCCATAGAATCCCTCTATTGTTATTTTTGTGGCTTTATATTATTATTGTTAGGTCGACTGGGTTATATTGTGACTCCTTAGACTCCTATATATAGAAAGGAGGTTTCATCATTTGAATCATCCAAGAATTGTTCATTTATGTAATGTAAAGGAGGTTTCCCCCTCGAAGAGGCTGAATTCTAAGGCGTTGATCTATCTTTTCTATCTTTTCTTGAGCTGGTTTCATAACAGGTGGCAACGTCGTCCATAAAATATTCGCTGCAGGGGGGGTCCAGGGGGGGTGGCAGTGACCTTTGGGAGCCCCCCCTGGCAGGGGATCGAGGGCAGCACCCCCGAAGCTAAAAATAGATGTAAAATTGCCTTGTAATATGTTGTAATTTCGTAATCAATCTGGGTCGTTCATTAGGTAGAGATCTAACGGTAGAATTTATGTTTAATTTAGGGTTTTTTGCCCTAGAAGGCAACCCCTCGCTATATATGAGGGAATTGTATTGCGTCTATGTAGATTTGTATTCTAAGTGAGGAAGAGAGAGGAGATTGAGAGTGAAGAGGGAATTACAACGGATCTGTTGTAGGTTGTATCTCTTCAGTTTGTTGGATAATATAAAAAGGAAGGACTGATTGTTTTCCGTGGATGTAGCCCAAACTAGGTGAACCACGTATATCTGTGTCTCTCTTGTTTTATGCATTTTCTGTGTTTATATTTCTACAATATTTTATGTGTTCCATTGCTCTGTAATATATAATTTTCTAACAACTAATATTGGAGCTGAAGGTCTATTTGGCTGATAAACTCGCAGGAGAGAAGGGTTCTTGGTTCGAGTGGGAGCAATGGCGAAAGATGGTAGGTTTAGGGTCGAAAAATTCAGCGATCAAAACTACCAGCTGTGGAAGATGCAGATGGAATATTATCCATATCGGAGAGATCTATACCAACCATTGAGTGGAAAGACAAAGAAGTCGACGAGTATGACAGAGACAGAATGGGATATTCTTGATAGAAAGGCACTTGAAACAATATGCCTATGCCTAGCAACGTTGGTAGCATTTAATATTTCAAAGGAAACGACAATAGAGGTTGTAATTTCGACATTGGAAAAACTATATGAAAAACCCTCAGCCTCAAATTAGGTATTTCTTATGAAGCGTTTATTTAATATGAAAATGTCAGAAGTTGGATTAGTTGTTGATCATTTAAATGAATTTAATATAGTTACCAATCAGTTAAATTTTGTAGGGGTAACTTCTGATGATGAAGTTAGGGCTCTGTTATTTCTGTGCTCATTTCCAAAAAGTTGGAATGGTTTAGTTATGGCCATTAGTAACTCTGTCTCTGGATCTAGTACTTTAGATTTTGATGATGTTGTCAGTGCAATCCTTAGCGAGGAAATGTGACGGAAAAGCTCCGGTGAGACATCAGGTATTGCTTTGACTGCAAAGACTAGGGGAATAAATATGGAAAGAGGAAAGAGCCCTAGATATTGCAGTAAGTCAAGAAAAGGCATATCCAAGTCCAAATTGGGGATAGTGTGCTGGAAATGCAGGAAGAAAGGACACCTGAAGAAAGACTGCAAGTCTTAGAAGCAAGAAAATAATCATGAAGAAAATATAACAGGTGATGTGTTGCAAGATGCTTTGATTCTTTCTTTAGAAAATATTATTGATGCCTAGGTGGTAGATTTAGGGGCCTTATTCCATGCCACACCTGATAGGAAAAATTTTCATGATTATGTTCAAGGAGATTTTGGACAAGTTCGATTGGGCGATGATAAACCTTGTAAAATCATTGGAATGGGTACAGTTTTCATAAAACAGCAAAATAGAAATCAATGGATATTGAAGGAGGTAAAGCATGTTCCAGATTTGAAGAAAAATCTTATTTCAACAGGGCAGTTGGGAGGTGAAGGTTGTGTGACTACTTTTACAAATAAAACCTGGAAGGTCACTAAAGGGTCCCTAGTAATAGCAAAAGGAGAAAAGGTTGGTACATTGTATTTATGCAATGGTATTTCTAATTTTGTTAATTCTTTAACCTCTACAGGAGAAGATACGGCATTGTGGCATCATAGGCTTGGGCACATGAGGGAGAAGGGGATGCAAATTCTTCACTCATGAAATTTTTTGCCAAGTTTCAAGCATGTTAATTTAAAATTATGTGAGAATTGTGTTTATGGAAAATAGAAGAGAATCAAATTCCTTAGAGTTGGGAAAGAAAAGAAGAGTGAAAAGTTATAGCTTGTGCATACAGATGTATGGGGACCTGCTCAGGTATTATCTCTTGGTGGAACTCGTTATTATGTTACTTTTATTGATAACACAACCAGAAGAACCTAGATTTATCGTATTCGAAATAAATCTAATGTATTTGATACTTTCAAGAAATGGAAAGCTTTGGTTGAAAATGAGACAAGAAAAAGGATGAAGTGTCTCAGATCAGACAATGGAGGTGAATATTGCAGCAAAGAGTTTGATAGGTATTGTTCAGAGAATGGAATTCGCAGAGATAAGACAGTTCCAGGAACACCATAAGAAAATGGTGTGTCAGAAAGGATGAACAAGACAATCATGGAGCATGAAAGGTTCATGAGATTGCATGCAGGATTGCCTTCACAATTTTGGGCAGATGTTGTAGATACTATTGTTTATCTAATAAACAAAGGGCCTTCAAGTTCCTTGGATGGTGCTATTCCAGAGGAAGCATGGACAGGTAAAAAGGTAAACTGCTCATTTTTTAAAACTTTTGGTTGTGAAGCCTTTGTCCACATTAATAAAGAAAATAGAATAAAGCTTGAGGAAAAATTGAAGAAATGTACTTTTATTAGATATGGTGTTACTGATTTTGGTTATGCTTTTATGATTATGAAAAACACAAAATAATTTGGAGTGGAGATGTCATATTCAATGAAAAGGTTTTGTATAAGGATCAACTGTAGGAAAACAAACAAGAAACAAGAAAATAGAGAATACACAATGTTTGATGAGATCACAGAAAAAAAGTGATGGTGCCTGAAAATCATAATGATCAACGGCCAGAACAATAACAGAACAGCAACAAGCACCTCAAACACCTAAAAGTGGTGTTAGAAGATCTACTCATATAATTAGACCCCCTGAATGATACTCTCCTTCATTATATTATGTATTGTTGACTGATTCTGGTGAACCAGAATGTTATGAAGAAGCAGTGTAGGTAGAAACCAGGAAGAAGTGGGAGCAAGCCATGAAAGAAGAGATGGACTTCTTAGCACATAACTAGACTTGGGACTTAGTCAAGTTGCCTGCAGGTAAAACAACATTGCAGAATAAATAGGTTTACAAGTTGAAGGAAGAAGATGGAGATATAAAAAGGTATAAAGTTAGACTTGTGGTGAAAGGGTTTGCATAGAAAAATGGTATAGACTTTGATGAGATATTTTCTCCTGTTGTTAAAATGACTTCAATCAGAACTATTTTAAGTCTAGTAGTAGCAGAAGATTTGCATCTTGATCAATTAGATGTAATGACAACCTTTCTCCATGGGTATTTGGAGGAAGAAATATATATGCAACAACCACAAGGATATGAGGTAAAAGGGAAGGAGAAACTAGTGTGTAGGTTAAAGAAGAGCTTGTATGGCTTAAAACAGGCTCCAAGGTAGTGGTATCTAAAATTTGACAAGTTTATGTCTAAACAAGGGTAAACTAGATGTCACTCTAATCATTGTGTTTATCTCAAAAGGAAAAATGAAGGAAGCTATATTATATTGTTATTGTATGTAGATGACATTCTTGTTGGAGGTTCTAACATGCAGGAAATAAATTTTCTCAAAAGAAAATTGGCGAACTCATTTGCAATGAAGGATTTGGGTGCTGCAAAACAAATCCTAGGTATCAAAATAACTAGAGACAGGAAGAATCGCAAATTAACATTGTCTCAAAGTGAGCACATAGAAAAGGTGTTGAAAAGGTTTAAAATGTAGAATGAAAAACTAGTTAGTATACCTTTGGCTAGCCATTTTAAATTAAGTAAGGAAGAGTGTCCCAAGACTCAAGAAGAAATGGTTCATACGTCTAAAGTTCCATATGCATCAATAGTTGGAAGCTTAATGTATGCAATGGTCTGCACAAGGCCTGATATTGCACATGTAGTGGGAGTTGTAAGCAGGTACATGAACAATCTAGGAAACGAACATTGGATGGTAGCGAAGTGGATTCTCAGGTATTTGAGAGGTACCACAAATCAAGCAATATGCTTTGGTGGTTCAAACATTGCTCTATAGGGATATGTTGATGCAGATATGGCGAGTGATAGAGATAACAGGAGGAGCACAACAAGCTATGTGTTTACTGTAAGTGGAACAACTGTCAGTTGGGTCTCAAAACTACAAAATGTTGTTGCACTCTCAACAACAGAAGCAGAGTATGTTGCTACTATAGAGGCTAGTAAAGAAATTATTTGGTTACAAAGGTTTCTATATGAATTGGGTAAGAAGCAGGAGTTGGGCAAGTTATACAATGACAACCAGAGTTCAATACATCTTGCAAAGAACTCTACATTTTATTCCAAGACTAAACCTATACAGCTCAAGTACCATTTCATACGGTCAGCATTGGAAGATGGATAGTTGAAGCTGGAAAAGATACACACTAGCCAAAATCCTACAGATATGTTAACAAAAGTTGTAACTAGGAAGAAACTGAGATTTTGCTAAGTTTCAATAGGTCTTAAAGTATGATGAAGAAGATAAGAAACAACCAGGTCCAAACTAGAGTCATTGTCTAGCAAACGAAGTAGCGATGGAGTTTCTATAATCAGTCTCCAAGTGGGAGATTATTGGGTGTGGAGCCTGATTATCTTCTGTATTTAAAGATATCGTTGCATTAGACCCCAGTTCATAATGGGGTAGAAACGTCATTCATAAAATATTCGTTGTAGGGAGGGTCCAGGGGGGGCCAGCTGTGACCTTTAGGAGCCCCCTTGATCCAGGTCGATGTTGGTGGCCACCCACCTATCCCATTTGGACACCCGCAACTGTCTCTTTCAGTTTTTCAGCTTCCGTAATTGTAGCACAATTTACTATTTTTAGCAGTTTTTTCGGGTCTTGAACTTCCGGAGCCGTTTTGAGGCCCTAAACGACATTTTTTGGGAAATCTCGGGGCAACATGGGTCCATGGACCGATGTTGTCCTTCCCAAAGTGGTAGTTCTCAGATAGATCTTTCTAACGAGCTAGCATACGTGTCAAACAAAGATCGTATGCCAAAGTTACGACCCCGGGAAATTGATGTACCAATTTACCCAAAACGGGCCCCACAATTTGGCGTTTCATCTTCTAGGGTTAAGTTTTGGAATGTGAAGGGTTTTCCATTGTTTCTCAACAATAAATAGGCCTTTGAGCCTCATTGTAACACAGTTCAGAATAGTTCTGAGGCATGTAGCCGCCACATCTCTTTGCAGAGATAAGCTACCATCGCCCTAGCTGGTTTATTTCCATTTCTAGTTGTAAGCATATTTCAGTATTTTCCATTAATGAAATGAATTATTATTTCCACTGCATCTTTGTGTATATCGTTATCTCTGTATTTTGTTGCGTTCCTGTTTAAATCCGGATCACCCCCAAGTGGGGGATCATGGACAACATCCCCGAAGCTAAAAATAGATGTAAAATTGCCTTGTAAAATGTTGTAATTTCATAGTCAATCTGGGCCATTCATTAGGCAAAGATCTGACAGTAGAAATTATGTTTAATTTAGGGTTTTTTGTCCTAGAAGGCAACCCCTTGTTATATATGAGGGAATTGTATTGTGTCTATGTAGATCTGTATTCTAAGTCAGCAAGAGAGCGGAGATTGAGAGCAAAGAGGGAATTACTGCAGATCTGCTATAGGTTGTATCTCTTCAGTTTGTTGGATAATATCAAAAGGAAGGACTGGTTGTTTCTCCGTGGACTCATACTCATAATGGTCTGGATTCTAATTGGGACTTCTTACTAGGGAGATCCCCTGACATGTTGCCAGGTCCAACATCATCAAAAGAACCTTCAGCACTATTGCCACAACTTTTCCAGGTAAGTTTTTCTTTTCAAGTCTTTTGCTGCTTTTTCTGTCGCTTTTGTTTCCTTGGCTTGTATGAGTGTTGTTTTGCATGTTTTACTGAATGACTACTGGTGTTTTAGTTTGTTTTAACTTGTAGAAGTGTTGTTTCAAGTTTTCCATTGTCTTTTTTAAGTATCGGATGCATTACATTGCTTTTGTACTAAAGGTCATCGTTGCAGAGACTCTCCCCACCAGCTTTGTTATTCATATGTTTGAGTAATTCCTGCACTGGTTTTGATTGCATGCATGATAATTCACCCCCATCTGCACCATCCTTCACTCATAAATTCATATCTACTCGTTTTCAAGCTACCCTTGGGCAGATCTGGGCTGCCTTGGCTCAGATCTTGCTTTTTCCGACATGCATTGCGCATTTCCAAAACATAAGGCTCTGCCTTGGCTCTAAAAATTGCATAGAAGTTGCTTGCCACTGGGCTCTAGATGTGCTCTACGTAGTTCTGGGAAACAATTCCTAGTCTTTCCCACTAGGATTACGTAATGCACAATCCCAACTAACAACCCAATTAGACTGAACTGCATTGCACAGTTCCAATCCATAGTCAACCTCACTGGATTACGCTCTGTGCAATAATAGTTAGTAGCAAGTCTCACTAGCAGTTGGGACTACACAATGCGCAATTCTGGCTGAAATTCTCCCACCCTTTGAGAGTCACTACTTCGCAATCTTGCCTAGAAGTCACCCAACTTATTTCTTGATCGATCCTTGAAGTGCTTTGTGTTTTTTAACTAACATTTTGTTGGGCATGGGATCCCCCAAGGCAAGTTTTGGGGCTTAAAGCCCAGATTTTGATCAAATCCGATGTAAAGACTCCGTGTTTTGTGGGCTCGAAGTGCAAAGATTGTAAATGAGTCATAGGGTTGTCTACCCTCATTTTTGTAATGTAATGCCAGCTTTAGAAATCTACCCATGGTACGCAGACCATGGGATTGTATAAATAGAGTGAGGCTTTAAGTTGTAAAACAACGAAGAATCAATGGGAAATAGATGAAGAATTGAGTCTTATCTTAGTGTAGAGTCAAGTCCTTGGGTCATATAGTAGGAGAAGGCTTTGCAGCTGATTGCGCAAAGGCCTAGTAGTCTGCAGCTAAGTAAGCTGAACCCTGCAGTTGAGTGTGCAGGGCGAATCGAGTCTGTAACCTTTAGAGAAGTACTAAAGAGAAGTTTTACATCATTTATGTGTATCTTTTTCCTTTTTTTTGCATTGAATGTATCGAATATAAATTGCATTTCTATTGTCTATATAATGCGCGAACTTATATGAATGTGTTGATAAAGTGAATATAAGATTAAGTATCTGTTTACGCGAAGATAACTAACTATTATAAGAAGATAAGTAATATTCATAGTATAACTTGGGGAAGAACCGCAGATCGCTTCCCAACATTTATGTGTATCTTTTTCCTATTTTTTGCATTGAATGTATCAAATATAAATTGCATTTCTATTGTCTATATAATGCGTGAACTTATATGAATGTGCTGATAAAGTGAATATAAGATTAAGTATCTATTTACGTGAAGATAACTAACTGTAAGATAAGTAATATCTGCAGTATAACATGGGGAAGAAGCGCAGATCGCTGCTAGGGCAACGTGAAATCACCTCAACCCCTAGTTAGGGCTACGTGAAGGCAATTCTAATAGATCGTGAAGGCCTCACGAGCCAGGATAGTGTGCAAAGTGACCTGTGCGAAGGTATTTACAGTTGGACTAAACTAACCCTTCGAACATCTCAAGGATGGGGAAACTTGGTTCCGGCATCCCCCCATACTGCTTCAGGTGAGACCTCAGTCCATGCTCTATGGCTTGTTACCGAAAGGGCCATTAGTACAAGGATTTATTTGGCTAATTAACTCTGAACTTAGGTCAGGCCTCCTCAAGCCAACAAATGGTTCTGTTGTCAGGACTGGAATCTACATAGAGATGTCTGATGTCGTATCATTGGAATCCAACTAAGAAGGAAATTGAAGGTTGGTTGGACAAAAGAATTCACAAGTTCGTGGTGTAGGAAAATAGGAATCACTGACTAACAAAAGAAGAGTGGTTAAACTACTACCTATACATGGAGATCCACGAAATCTTTTTCGTGTCTTTCCATACTAAGTTGTACGAGTGGATCGCGAAGCTAGCAGATAGCCAAGGAAGGTGAAAAATCGACAATCCTATTGTGTGGACCCCAGAGTTGGTGTGCAAATTGGAAGCATCGAAGGATAATATCGTGTTCGTTGTTGATCACTGGCTCGAACAAATTATAGGAGGATTCATTATTGAGTTCGCGGTAGATACTTCAATCAACTATAGTGAAGCAGAGCGACGCTTTCTCAAAGGACCATGAGGTAAGTACGTAAAGTCTCTGAATAATTGGATTAAAATTTTATTGTGTGAAAAGAGGGTTATGCAATTACGTTGATGTCCGGAGCTTTGCGAAGTGGAAAAAGCTACAAAAACGAAGGAAGTAAGGGACCAGAGAATAGCCCTTTGATTTCACCTCCGCAAGGGGATGAGGAAGAGCTTGTGAAGGTCTCTCCACAATGTGAAACCCATTTGATAAGGCAAAGGATTCCACGCATACCACCCCCACCCACATTGCCACTAGTTTCACCCCCTTCACCTCCATCTTCACCAGTCCACCTCCGCTACCACCACGAGTCAATATGGCAAGCGCGATAAAGTTGCCTATGTTCAAGGGCATAGGAAATGAAGATCCGGACCAGTTTTGGTTTGTGATAAGAGTCGTATGGGAAGCGTAGGGAGTTACAGATGATAATATAAAGAAAGTGATGCTGGTTAGTGCTCTGCAGGATCGCGCATTGACTTGGTATATTAAGCATTCTAATGACAATTTGAATGTGGGAATCGTGGATATCCAACTTGCACTAAACGGAGAATTTAGCAGGCTAAATTCGGAAGTGCAGTTGATCATTGGATTCAAAGAGATCACAATGCTACCAAGCGAGACTCCTTGGGAGTTTGATCAGAGACTAAAGTGTACGATTTGCGAAGCTAATATGACTTTGACGGATGGACAACACTGCGAATGGTTTGTAGCATCGCTAACTCCGCATTTGAGGAACACAATGTTGCAACAGAGGTTAACAATTCAGGCATAGGCCTTGGAGATTGTGATGAGGCTGCATGAAACCCCAATTTAAGATCCTAACTTGGGAGTTTAGCAGATCCACGCTCAGTTGAAAAACTTGTGCCTTGAGATGCAGAGTCTGAAACGGGACAGGACAACCTGACTAGAAGTGTGCGAAGAAGTGTGGTGTGTAAAATGCAAGGGTCAGGGTCATGATAAGGACCACTGCCCTATGTTCACAAATTACCTTGCAGGAGGAGGACCAATGCCGTTAAGTTTGGAAGCAAAAGTAGGACCTAGTGTGGCACCTACTTTTTGGTGTGCGATTTGTCAAATAAGAGGAAAGCATGCTACGGACAACTGCCATTTGTTACAGAAGTACATGCAAAATTTGAAACAGTTGTTCTGTAATTTTTGTAGATCAATTGGACACAATGAGCACACTTTTAGCAGCTATGAGCTGATGATGGATAGAACTCCCACCTATAGAGTTCAAGCTTAAACATGGCCCCTAGACTAGAATGCAGGAGTGGCGCGAACCGGATTTCAGGGGCGCAAATGAGGCCGAGGTGGAGGAGGACCTAGAAGAGGTCGCAGACAACTAATATGCTACAATTGCAGAGGGTTAGGACATTACGCCCGTGATTGTACAAACCCAATGCATCCATCATGTCTGTATTGTACCTTGTTTGATCATGAGATGGAAGATTTCCCTACACTGATAGCTAGGATACGTGACAAGGGAGCACTACCACCTCCCTCGACTCAATACCTATAGATGATGAGGTCTGAGCTGCGTGAGGAATATCCAAATATGAACATTGTGCTTTGAAGTGGAATCGCGATGGGAGATGATAAAGGCAAACAACCCAAGGATAGTACATGGGTTCACAAGGCTTCGATGAAAAAAGTAGAGTTTGATTTGGAGCGTGCTAAGGAAACCTTCATGGAAGCTAAGAAGAGCTTCATTGATGCCTCCACTTCAGAAAGAAAAGATAGACTAGAGCTAGAAATGGACCCATCTATGCTTACGATGTTCCTGGAAACATGCATGAAGCTACTGTGTGACAGTAAGGCTATAAAAGGATTGCAGGTATTCATTAACAGATGCACTAGGACCACGCCAGGAGAACCGCGCGCAGTCCGGAAGATTGGAAAACACAAGGCAAGGACATGGAGAGAAATGAGGCTAACCGCACAGATTGGAGAATATGAGATGGACCAAGTAATTCTAGACTTAGGATCGGATGCGAACGTTCTACCGAAGCAGACATGGGAGCACATGGGGAGGCCTACACTGCAATGGTCTCCTATCCAGCTGCAAATGGCAAACCAGCAAAAGATAATACCTATGGGGAGATTGTGGGGAATCACCATGGATATTGAGGGAGTGAGCGCACTAGCAGAATTTAAAGTGATAGAGATTGTTGATGATAGCAATCCCTACCCTGCACTCTTAGGAAATGATTGGGCCACTGGCATGAACGGGGTGATTAATCTGAAGAAGCGCAAGATGATTTTTGAGAAGAATTCTTTGCGCATAGTTATACCCTTAGACCCTGCTGAGGGATCCCATTATATAGAGCCAATGCGCGACTATGAAAGTGACGACGATCTGGACTACATCTACAAGATAACTGCGCGAGAGCAAGATTGGGTAAATCCCACCGTGGACGAACGAATTTCATGGGAGCACGAAATATCCTATATGTCAGATTTTGATGAGAAGATAGAGCGATGGCAGAATCGATTACACGAGGTAAACACACTGAACTATAATATGATGACAAGATCACTACACTGTGAATCGATACAAACGAGGGATCTGCCTACTTATGATGGGTTAGGTGAGGTAGATTCTTTCTTGGGCAGATTCGAAAGGGAGGTGTTGGAAAAGCAACGTTTCCAGGCCTTGAATTGGGTAATGTGCGCAACACCCACAAGGTGGTGGGCTATGCACAAAGGGAGCTTTCAGGACTGGTGTTAATGCAGGAGAATGATGCGCACACAGTTTGGGAAGCCTAAGATGTGGCTAGTAGAAAAGTATGATGGATAGGATGATCCATGCTCACACCTAGCCAAGTGGATGAAGGTCTATGGAGAAAAGCCACAACCTAGGTGTGTGCACCTGTTCTGTCATACCCTAGATGTTATACCCATGAATTGTTATATAGAGATGGAGCTCTGCCATGGTAAAAGCGAATGGGATATCCTACGTGAAGGGTTCATGATGACCTTCAGTTTGAGGATAGATGGTGAGATAGTGTTGATGAAGCACTACAAGATGTAAAGGCATCTATCTTTAGGATACCACAGGGTAGTAGGATTGATTCAGCCTGAATGGGCTACTTAATTGAGCTACGCACTGGAATATCATAATGTAAGCGCTGAAGAAGAAGATGAAGATCTGTGGAAAATTAACATTCCAAAAATAGAAGGCCATCGCAAGTTTCCAGGACCATTGATTGAGAACCCTAACATCACCGCACTGGTAAAAACGAAGTGGGTGAACATTGGTACGGAGGCCGAACCTTATTTTCCAATGCTCGGTGACTACTGGGATGATGCGATGGTGGATAAGGTCATTGAGTTACTCAATGAGTACCAGGACTTATTCCCAACCTATTTTACAGATTTAAAGGGAATCATCGAAGATTTAGGAATGATGAGGATCATCTTAAAACCCGACGTGAAGCCAGTTAAGCAGAGTCCTAACCGCTTAAATCCAAAATACAAGGCATAGAACTAGACAAAATGCCCACAGTAGGAATCATTGAGCCGATGGAAGAATCTGATTGGTTAAGTCCAATGGTGGTGCAGGAAAAGAAGCAAAAGAATGAGATAAGAATATGCATGGATCTCATAAAATTGAATGACGCTTGTGTGCACCATCCATTCCCAACTCCATTCACAGATGAGGTGTTGGACAATGTCAGTGGGCAAGAAGCATATTCTTTCACTGACGGGTTCTTAGGGTACCACCAGATCAAAATCGCGCCAGAAGATAAGAGTAAGACAACCTTCACGACTAAGTGGGGCTTCTTTCAATACACTGGCATGCCATTTGGGTTGAAGAACATGTCAGCCATCTTTTCACACGTGGTTGTTGCAGCATTTAAGGAATATATTCACAAGTTCTTGGAAGTTTATTTTAATGGTTGGATTGTATTTGGGCTGGTTAAGCACCATGTAGCGAGCTTACGCTTGATGCTGGATACCTGTCGAAGATACCAAATTGCACTAACCTTAAGAAGTGTACGTTCCTCGTTCCTTTCGGGAACCTGTTGGGACATGTGGTTTGCATACAGGGACTGATGGTAGATCCCGCAAAGATTGTGGTGATTCTGAATTTGGAAGCACTGCGAAGTGTGAAACAGTTGCGCACTACCTTGGGACATACGGGGTACTACAAGAAGTTCATCAAAATTTATGCCTAGATCACTACACTGATGGAAAAATTTTTGAAAAAATATGTTGTGTTTTGTTGGAACGATCACTGTAAGAAAAGCCTAGATGTATTGAAAGAAAAGATGGTCACTGTGTCGATCCCAATCTTCCCAAACTGGGACAAGGAGTTTCATGTCCATGTTGATGAATCATGTATAGCATTGGGAGCGATACTGACATAGGATGGTGGCGAGGGCTTGGAGCACCCTATTGCATTTGTGAGTCACAGATTGTCTAAAGCAGAAAAGAACTATTCCACCACTAAACATGAGGGACTGGCTATGGTGTATGCGCTCTAGATATATCGACACTACTTGCTAGGGGGACACTTCAAAATGTATACAAATCATTCTACGCTGAAATAATTGGTCAATAAGCTTGTGTTGGGGGGTGCATATGTAGGTGGCTTTTATTGTTCCAAGAATATGATTTTGAAGTTGTTGTGAAGCCTAGACGACTAAACACATTACCTAATCACTTGTCGTGCATTGAGACAAGAGAGGAACCTACTAGTCTGGAGGAAGGATTACCTGACACACAACTTTTTGTTGTGCGCATAGCAGATGGACATTTTGAAGATATAATCCACTTTCTTACGACTGGAACTATGACAAACGAGTACACCATCCAGTAGAAGAAGGAATTAGTGGTGTGCGCGGCAGATTTCTTTGTCATTGCGGGGCACCTATATAAGATGGGTAATGATGAGATACTACGAAGGTATGTACTTGAATTTGAAAGAAGCCATATCCTCACAAACATGCATGGGGGCACTGCGAGAGGACATTATGTAGGGAGAGTGACCGTGTAGAAGATTCTCCATGCAGGGTTGTGGTGGTCGACCCTTCATCAAGATTCAAAAGCACATTACGAGGCCTATGTGTAGAAATTTGAATAATATAACACTTATTCACAGAGACTATCCTAATTATACATTATTTTTGGAATGCATGCATAATACATAACCTCCTCTACCATTGATCATCAATTTGCGGAATTAAAAAAACAATTGCATGTGCACATTGAAACATCAATCACACATATCAACACAGTATGTAATGGGGAAAGCATATAGTTGAAAACCCCCAACTATCTGTATATTATAATGATAGAGAACATGTAACAATACATAGTACAATACTCCTCACAAGTACTCAGTACTATCTCCACATGCTACACATAAACTAGCTCAGATCTGAAAAAGTCACGGGTTCAAATCTCCTCCACTATTTGCCTGCCTCTACTGCGAAATCCAAGTTGAGAATAGATCATATCCAAGTTCGAAAAACCTTGGCTTGTACTGTGAAATCCTCATTGGCAATCTCAATTAATGATTGTGCAAATCTCATGCACAGCTATAGTCACAACTGATAGTAGTCTCACCCTTTCACCCACCTCTAACACTTGTCTCCACTGAACTGTCCATGCACTGAGTTAACTGATGTATTCTTTAGTTGATTTATGAGTTAATAATTAGTGAATTAATTAATAATTAATTCACACCACTTATCACTAGTGTATTTCTCAGTTAGACTAAATACAACTAGTTCAACTAAGTCAAATTGAACACAACTCCATCAACTCCACCAAACTCAATCACTTGAGTTCTAACTGAAGTCCATCATGCAATAGCTCAACTAACCCATAGGAAAAGTGTATTTCCTTCTGGCGGTTGCATGTGCCACATTCGTAGCTTGAACTGAAGTGCTGCAAGAGGATAAGATAATTTTTATAGTCCAAATACTATTAAGAGCTAATAATATTCGACTATTATATTTTTTGACTGGCAGTCTAAAAATAGACTCCGCCCATATGTCTAAAAATAGAGGTCCATCTATTTTTACCAACATGACCAATCATCCATAAATAACATCTTGCAACTCATAGACCATGATCCATATGTCTAAAAATAGACATAGTCTAAAAATAGACTTAGGACCAAAAATAGCCTATGGGCCCACTTAGTGAAGGCGACTTCTTTTCACTAAGCTCCATCATCTTGTTGCATTTTTAACACTCCCTCTCAACAAGATATGGATTATCTTCAACCCCTATCCTGCCTCTGTGGTATTCGAATTTGCTCCTGGTGAGCGCCTTCGTCAATATCAGCATCCTGATCCTCCGTGGGAATGTATGAAAGTAATATGATTCTCCGCTGCACACAATCTCTGATATGACGGTACCTGATGTCGATGTGCTTGGATCTATTATGAAATACTGGATTAGCCAAGAGTTTAATGCAACTCTGGTTATCACAATAAATCACAATAGGCTCCAAGTGTGACTCGAACAACCCGACCAGGATCTTCCTCATCCATATAGCCTCGCATGCAGCCAAACTTGATGCCATATACTCGGCCTCTACTGAACTGAGTGCCACGGATCTCTGCTTCCTGTTGTACCAAGAAACTGTTGTCGACCCGATACTGAAGATCCCTCCAGATGTGCTCTTTCTGTCCATTGGGCTCTCTGCCCAATCTGCATTTGTGAAGCCACATAGCTTCACCTCATCCTCTTGTTTGTACCACAATCCATATCCTGATGTGCCTCTGAGATAACGCAATACATGGTTGCCTACCTTCCAGAAGAACTTGGTTGGCTTAACCATAGCTTGTGAAAGTTGGTTAACAGCATAGCATATATCGGGTCGTGTATTGACTAGATACATAAGCGACCCCACCAACTGTCGATAAACAGTGGCATCCACTACCTCCGTTGAAGTAGCATCCTCCTTCCTCCAACCTCCAAGAAGAGGAGTATCAACAGGCTTGCAGCCATGCATGTTGAACTTCTCCAGTATCTCCCGGACATACTTACCCTAAGAAACAAATAGTCCATCACTGCGCTGCCCAATTTCCAATCCCAGGAAATTATGAAGGAGGCCCAAGTCCTTCATCTCAAACTCTCTAGCAAGATCCTCCTTGCATGAAAGTATCAACAGCTCATCTCTTGTCAAAATCAAATCATCTACATAAAGTACAATGATCAGCAACTTACCCTCCACCACTATCTAGTATAGGTTAGGATCCACCTCACTCTTGGAGAATCCAAGTCTGGTGAAATAATTGTCTATCCGTGTGTACTAAGCACGAGGTGCTTGTTTCAACCCATACAACGCTCTCTTGAGCCTACACACATGCGACTCGCTGCTGAAGATCTCGAAACCTTCGGGCTGCTCTATGTACACCTCCTCCTCAATGACTCCATTGAGGAATGCAGTCTTCACATCCATCTGATGGATGTGCCACCCCATCTGCGCTGAGAGAGCAAGAATCGTCTGTATGGAAGAATACCTTGTGACAGGTGCAAAGTTCTCCTCATAATCGATCCCCTCTATCTGTGAGAAGCCTCAGGAAACAAATCTTGCCTTGTACTTCTCCAAACTCCCGTCAGCTGCCTGCTTCACTTTGTAGATCCATCTCGAACCCACCACTAATTTCCCCTCCAGTCTAGGGACAATCTCCCATGCACTATTTCTGACAATCGAATCATACTCTTCCACCACGGCATCTACCCATGCGGGATCCTCCATAGCTTCCTCGAAAGAGGATCACTCAGTCACAACACATTTGCTCACAAGGGCCATGTATCCAGTGTACCGATCAGGTGACTGTCTCTGTCTACACTGTGCTATAGGTGGTCCTAAAACCTTCTCTGCGTCTTGAGCCAGTCGCTTAGCTTCTGTAGTGCGCTTTCGCCCTCTAATGGTTGGTGCTATATGAGTGGTCTCTTCCACTCCATGAAATTCATATTGTGGCTGATCCACATCCTGAAGCTCATCCATAGGAACTAACATCTGCATGCAAGTGGGTGGCTCCCTCTCAAGCGAACACTTCATGGCTTTCTCCTCCTGAAATTTGATATCTCGTCGCACAACAGTCTTGCGTCTGTCTGGAAAATACACATGATAGTTGTGGGGCATATCAGTGTACCCCACAAATATCCCAACCTCTGCAGTCGGCTCCAGTTTCTTCTTGGCATCCTTCGTCACATGCATGTAAACAGGAGAACCAAAAATCCTCAAATGGGAAATATCAGGCCTCTTACTAGAATAAGCCTCCTCGGGTGTACTCATGCCAAGTATCTTGTGAGGACAAAGGTTCTGCACATATACTGTAGTATTGCATGCCTCTGCCCACAAGTGAAGGGGTAGGCTCTGATCATGCAACATCGCCCGTGCAGCACCCACGATCGTTCTATTCTTCTGCTCAGCAACCCCATTTTGTTGTGGGTTATGGGGAGCTATGAGCTCTCTTCGAATCCCTTCTGCGCTGCAGAAGTCCATGAACTTGCTAGAGATGAATTCCCCACCATTGTCACTCCTAAGAGCCTTCACCTTCTTGCCCGATTCCTTCTCAACCAGTGATTTGAACTCACAGAACTTTGAGTATGTCTCACTCTTCTTCTGCATGAAGAAGATCCAACACTTTCGAGAGAAATCATCAACAAAGATCACATAGTACTTGTGCTTTGCTGTTGAAGCTACTCAGAAAGGTCCACACACGTCTATGTGAATTCTCTCAAGGATCGTCGTGGCGTGAATATCCTTCTTCTGAAAGGTGGCTTTCACAAATTTTCCCGAAGTACACCCCTTGCATTGATCTGACTGCACAAGAGTGCCTTTAGGAAGCCCAATAGAAATCTACTGCAGTATCTTCAAACCTCCATGGTGAAGGTGGCCCAATCTCCGGTGCCACAGCTCGCCATCATCCCAGCTCACCACTCCTTCTACCTTGCATGCCATTGTTGCACAGCCATCTACATGCAATTGATAAAGGTTCTTGACTCGAACCCCTATCTTCCGAGTTTCTCCAGTTGTCTTACTACGCAGGAAAGCCTTTCCCTTGCTAAAGACAACATCATATCCCTTGTCTTCTAAAATTGCCACAGAGATAAGATTCTTCTTCAATCCTGGAACATGCATCACTTCCTTCAATACGAAGGGTTTACCAGACTCCCTCTCAAAGG